>CAODLS011894277.1:0-11236 GCA_948243855.1 Flueggea neowawraea
GCTGAATACTTGAAGAAATACAAGAAGACATTGAACGATGCAGTTCACTCGGAGACATCAGGGCATTATAGGGCTTTCCTTCTAGCTCTTTTGGGACCCAACATTAAGTAAAAGCGTGTACAAAGGATAAGATATGCAACTGTGTATTATAAGGTTGTGAAATTTTGTAAACAGTGTAAAATTCTGCGTAGCAAGTTTCTTTTTGGTGACTTGTGATTTGTTTATTTGTTGTATAGATGAATGTTTCCATCTAGGATCTTCGGATCGTGTAATGGTTGTGTTTGTATATGAATAGCTTGTAAAAGCAGTTTTTAGTTCTTCTGTATATATTAGCGATTGGCTTCATCATTTTGACCAAGTACTTCTGTTGCAAGTTTTACATTTGTTTCGTTGAGTTCTGATTGTTTCCAGGTTGCTGCCCATTTGCTGATCTCATTACGATGTGAAACATCTAATTTTCTTCTCTCTACGGATGTTTTTAGTTGGGTTTGAACTCGAGAGTTCTCTCTACACTGGTTGAAACATCGAGATTTTATTTCAAAGGATTGATGAAACATGTATGTGCATTATTGGAAGAACAGAGCTAGTTAGATCGTCCTTTTGATTAAGAAGGGACAGAATGCATCAAAGTTAGCGTTGAACCAAAAGCTATACAACAAGAAAAGTTACTACATTAACCTTAAGTTGGAGATGAAACCAATGAATTTGTAACTCATTGATACTGAAGTCAACTCCAACGTTGAAGGGTCACTGAAAATCGAGGGATTGCGGGTTCGATTCCCTGGGAGTAAATAAAATGACTTATCATAAAAACTTTATGTTGGAGATGAAGATAAGAAAGTCATGATCTTCTTGATGAGTTGAACAATTGACTCAATCATGTGTGTCACGATCTGAGATCAAACCATGATCGGCATACGAGGCGAACCGAATCAAACTGGAGGCCCGACCCATCTCGCACAAGTATTAGAGAATCAGATATTCTACATGTTTCATTCATTTTAAACATTTATTAAACAAAACATAAGGAATATAAAACATTTTCTATATATATGGAAACATATATAAATATAACGTAACGATATCATAATAACTAAAAAGGTATAAAAACTAGGGGTGGCAATTGTGTCGTGTCTAAACGGGTCAACCCGTTTATGACCCGAATTTTAAACGGGTTAATTGGGTCGACCCGTTTAAGACACGAACCTGTTTAACGCGAATCCAAACACGGCATAAAATTTAAGCGGGTTGACACGACACGACCTGTTTATTGTTAACAGGTCACGTGTCATGGGTTAACCTGTTTAAATTATTTAACACATTTAACCTATTTATAGTACAAACACACAATTATTAACACTAAAATAACTTCAACTAAAACAATAAATATTTATTTATAATATCCACCAACACAATAATATTCTAAATAAAGGTAAATCAAATACAAAACAACTAAATTACAACATCTATTAAAAGTTATAATTCTCAACATAAAATATAAAATAATCTTTTTTAATAAATTTCATTCTCTATAATAATCTTCATATCTTCTTTCCTTGCACATTTATAATACAATATATATCAATACATATAATAAGAATAATAAATTAAATTTTTTATAAAAGAAATATTAGGGTTTGTAAACGGGTCGTGTTGTAAACGGGTCAACTCGTTTAACCCGATTATATTAAACGGAACGGTTGAATCCGTTTATGACCCGAACCCGTTTATGGCAAACCCAAACCCGTTTAATTTCGTGTCGAGTCATGTCATTTAAACGAGTCGTGTCCAAAATTGCCAGCTCTAATGAAAACATGTGTGAGTCAATCCATGTGACAAACTACAAAATAAACTCAGTAACACATTAGCATCTCGGTGTGGAGCTCTAATACAAAAACACAGAGCCCAAACAAAATGACACTCACTATCAGTATAAGGTGCCTTATTGAGATCGAGGTGTCAGATGCTTGCTGGATGTCAAAAGAATACCTGAAAATGTTAAAGAAAGGGGTGAGTAAAACTCAGTGAGCGACAAAACTCTAGATTTGTTAGTTTTGTGCTCTAATTCAATCATTCATGTACATTGTTATTCTATTTATGATTTAATAAAGAGACATTTCATTTCATATCTATGAAATACTATTATATGTTTTATGAAGATAAAACCTCCATGAATAGATTATTCTTCCTTATGTCATTAAGTTTCGCTTGATAGTAAAACCTTAAGGAAAAATGAATACTATTCTAAATGTTCCTAATCAATTGTTATCATGAGAATGATAATGAATTAATGTTAGTATGTTGATAAGTGAATAATCACATTTTACTGATTATGGATATGATATATCACATAGAACATAGATATATGTTAGGGAACATGCATTTGACTGACCTGCTATGAAATTACTTTATGGATTAATATCACAAGTAGCTTTCATGCAGTAATGATATTTGAGTCATTTGGCTAAAACTCGCTATAGACTCCTACATGAGGAATCACATGTTTTAACTTAGCCAAACATTATACGTAATAGGATAATAATAATAATAAAGACTATGATTGAATATGTCATGAATCTTGTAGAGGAGTGATAGTGTGAGTGACGAATTTGTTCCTCTTATGAAGAGTGATATCTCTAGGCCACTTGATAAGTAGGATTGATGGAATGTATGCATACTCAAATAAATTGATAAAGGGATTATGAGTGTCATTTGTTATATCAATACACTTGGGATCAAGAAATACATTAAACAACATAAGGTTGACATGTAACCATTCTTTATGCTTAATCTAGATATCGTGAGACAAAATGACTAAATATCAAACTGTGAAAGGTTAGCTTGGATCACTAAATCCACTTGATTCTGGGTTGTCATAATGTATTACTAGATACCGCTTATGAACAATGGGCTTAAGTTTTGGGACAAAGCATATTGCCAATTTCGAGTGGGTCTATTGGGTAACATACTAGAACGAATGGATTGGCTTGGAATATTCTTTCTTATGGTAATTGAATTTTTAATATGATTAATTTGATTAATCATTATTAATTTAGAGTTTTATGATTTATGTCTTAAATATGATATAAGATATTATCCATTAATGTAATGAACTTTTAATATAAATTACTTCTTATTACGTTAAATATCTTTTTGGGCATATTATTATGTATGACATAAATCCGGCTTATGTATTTTAATAAGGGAGTGATTTATCTAATAATAATATATCATGTAATTAAAAGCTCAATAACATTAATTAATCATTGTAAAATTCGGCACATACATGTTGACTAGATCTTAGTTTGACTAAGTTTTCTGAAACTAGTACATGTTCATTAAAACTCCTAACCAAGAAAAGAGTTCATGTACTTGTGGGACAAGAATAAGAAAACCTAGTGCAATAAGACTTTTTATGTGCATATTAAAAGGAGAAACACACCATTGTCTCTTTTCTTTAGGGTTTGGCCAAAGTTGTGTATGACACATCAAAGGATAGAAAATTATTTTGTGAGTTTTAGAATAGAGATTCGAAGTACTAGTATACTCGACCAATCCAAAAGAGGTTCGTTTGTGTGGATACTATTAGTCACCTTCATGCAAAGGCAATGTGGGAGAAGATGTTTCGAGTTTTATACTAAGAGCTACACCAACATTATCATTCGGCCGAACCATATAAGCAATTCTTTAAGATAAAAGTTGTTAACCCTAATCGTGTATGTCGATGTGCTTGGATCCTTGGTGAAATTCTTTAAGGTAAATTTTTTGTTATTTCTGCTGCATATATGCTTATGAATGTCATAAATTTAGTCATGAATTCCAACAAGATCGCCTCCAAGACTTACATAAACTGTTTTGAAAATGTTTTCAAAAAATACCACATGCACGTATATAATCAGATACTAGTAGTATACACTTGTCTACGTATAGATATTAGTTCAAAAATTCATTCAAAAACGTTAGCATACAAAGCAGACAACAAACAGTCAGTCAGATAAAATAAATCATAGGTGTGGTTTAATGCTTCCAAATAGAATCAAAGTACGTGTGTTTGGCTGGACACACGATCGCCATATTACCCTAGTACCAGGGCCTTAACAGAGCAGTAGTATACCAAAAGCTATGCTACCTCGTAGATAGGTGTCACATATCAGAATATTATATATAATAGTAAACAAAGCAAACAAGCATGAGGAGCGAAAATATATTCACAGAATATATATATATATATATATATATATATATATATATATATGAAAATGAAAACAGAGTACTGAATATTAATTATCACATAAGTCGGATTATTAAATTAACCAAAACATTAATTAGTTAAATTACAGATATAAGCCAGACACAACAAAAACATATAGGGTCAAAAGACACAACCAATGTGTCTAGAGATGTCATCCCACTTACCTAGATGTCCAAGCTGAATGGCCTAGTCACACAACACTGGTAAGCGGCTGGTCTCGTTAGCACGAACACAAATATGAAAACAGATATATCAAAGAAATGTCAAAATGTGGTACTGGTACTATGGTAATATTGAAATTGTATGAAATGTAAATGTATGACCCAAGCCCACAAAGACGTCGAAAATCCTATTGCAATCAAAGATTTAACGCTCCCGTCCAAAATCAGAAATATCAAAAAATTACGATTTAGTGACTTAAGTTTCTCCAAATTACACTTTAGTCCCCAAAGCTATGGCAAATTACAAGTCACTCACTTAACTTTCCAAAAATTACAAATTAGTTCAGAATTTCAAATGAGACCTCAAACTTTTAAAAATATTACAATCTAGTCCTTACGACAAAAATCTTTCATAAACACCCTCAAATTCGCACATCTTGATACCCATTGATCTAAATCAGCTACATTACCTCAAATCAACATCCATTATATGAATCTACAATCGCTTTCTCCAAACAAACTCAAAATCATCATAATTTTTCAAAAATTCGGACCAAACCTTAACTCATGCAAAACAACATCAAATCCTTCAAATCCAAGCACAATCTAGGTATTTCTAACCTTGATCTATCATAAACAAACAAGATCTAACACACAATACAATAGAAATCATCAAATCCAAACTACCCATTCAAAATTGGCCTCAAGACTAAATTCGGGATTCAAGCATAAAAATGAGGAAATGAAAGGATTAGGTGTAATATCCCTCCCGTTTAGGTTAAGAGTACTGTTGCTCTCCGATTTGATTCGATTTGATCTCTAGGTTGATTGGAATATTGATTGATGATCTTAGATGTTTGATCATGTTATTGGGTAAAGTCGGGAGTTGTCAACCTTGGGAATGGTCTGACACGTTAGTATAATACTAACGCACGTTAAGCACACCTTACGTACGTAAGACACAATTTCAGTACACGTGCATGTTTTCATCGTTTGACGTACATGTGCTGGGTTTTTGCAAGATTCATGTACATGGGATTTTCAGTGAAGTACGTGAGGTTGGGTTTTGAGCTCCAGAACAAAATTTTTGACCCGTTAACGTACATAACTTTGCTTCCAACGTATATAAGGTCCACCTAACGTACGTTAACATTTGATTCATGTACGTGAGCCTTCATTTTCTATATATATCCGAATCCTGACCATTCCATCTGTCATTAGCATTTTTCACTCTCTCTCACCTTCAGATCAATTCTCTCACTTTCTCATTGCTTGCCAACATTCCTAATCATCATTGGAGGTAAGATTATCATTCTTTTCTTTTTTTTATTCCTCTTTCATGCTTTGATTCATGATTTTGTATTTGGACGAGTTGAACTAGGGTTTCAATTCTTGGATGATTTGTGATGTTATGATGTTAGAGGATGCTTGTATGGGTTACATGGGACTTATATGAACTTGTTTCAAGCCTTGAATGATGAGATTTGATGAGTTATTGTGTGGGCTATGGTTAGGTTCGGTTTTGGCCAAATTGATGTTGATTTTGAGTTGTTTTGGATAAACCAATTATAGATTTGAGTTTTTGAGGTTGTTTAGAGCCAATGTGGCTGTTTAGATTCTATTTCTATTGGTTGAATCGAAACTTGGATTATTTGGGTAATTTGCTTATTGAGGCCAATCTTGATATTTTGCATTCTAGGGATCCAAATGGAATTTGAAGTATTCTTTTGAATGATTTGAATATTCTGAAATATTTAAGGATTTAAGAAAGACTTTGGAGATTGAATGGTAATTTTTACGAGATGTTAAGTTCTCGAGGTAAGTGCGTATGATCATCTTTTGGATGGGTTCCTTTGGGTAAACATTTGCATTGCATCATTTTTCATTTTGGTATCACCACAGTACCATATCTGTATCATGTCATTGATATTTCTTTGTTAAATTTTTCAGCTGTCTATCCTGGCCTGCGATGTTAGCCAGCTGCCAGTGGTATGTGTTTAGGCCATTCAACTTGGATATCCAGGTCAGTAGAATGACAACTTTAGACACGTAGGTTGTCTTCTAAATTATATTGTTTTTCATGTGTCAGAACTTTTGCATGTAATCCAGAATTTCTAAAGAATTGGAAATCCTAAAATTTGACTTACATGGAAAATTTGCTCTAAAGTTTATTAAGTTTTTTGTAATAAATGCTTTTGTTGGATTTTTGATGGTTTCTGAAATAAATATTATGTTTTAATATTTATTATGATTTTGGTAATAAACCCTTTGTTTTTGGATTTTAAGATATTCCTTATTTAGAAAATGTTCTGTATGGATTCAATAATATTTTCTAAAGCATGTATTGGATTTTGGGATTAAATGTATTTTTTTGGAATAATATTGCGTTCAGTATTTAGAGATATTTTCTCTAATAAATGTTTTGGTTAAACGCTTGACATATTGGAAAGGCAATATGTATGTTCGACGTATTGCCTGTTTGGATATTTTTTAAATAAATATCTGCATATGTTTTCGATAAACTATTTAGATATGAGACGCCTTTGTTACAGGAGTAAACGTGACCTTTGGTATACCAATGTGAAAGTTCAGTTACCAGGGTAGGTTGTAACACTTAGTTACCAGAGTAGGTGGTAACCCAAGTGTCTAGCTAACACACGAGACTATATGTAAGCAATGACGGAGTCCACGTATGATCTAGTGGCGGAGTCCACATATGATTTTGGCCCTGGGCATAGCTGTGTGATCAACCCTTGGCTCTGTGTGCATGTTGATACTAGTCCTATGTCACATTGTTTTGGCACTGATAATGTTTTCGATTTTGGTACAAAAGGATGAATTTATGCATGAGTGAATGAAAAGAGTTGTTACTCATTTTTTTGAATACGTCCTGTAAATAATTGTTTTGGGAAAATAGATATGAGTTTTTGGTAAATCTTTTGAAATGGAATGTTTTGGCTATTACATATTCTGAAAACTAAATATTTTATTCAAAATAAATATTTAGCAAATTTGCATGACTATTTGTTGTCTGCTTTGTTTGTCAAGAATTTTGAAACGAATTTCGAAAACTATGGATTCTTATATAGCGTGTTTACATATGTACAATTATATCTGCATGTGGTGTTTTCGAACCGTTTTCAAAACAGTCTTTGTGAGGCACGTACCAGGTGATCTGGAGTGTCATTTCCTCACTAGGGTTCTTACCCCTTTCTGTTCTGTCTATGTTCCCATATTCCTAATTGCAGGTGATTTTGGTTGATTGCAACTTATCAGCATTCAACACCTGGTGAGGCATTATGCAGTTGCAGTCAGTGCCCTTTTGTTCGGGCCTAATTATTTATTTTGTTAGTAGCTTCATACCGGTTTACTTGTGGGTGTATGTTTTGTATACTTATTTGTTATTTAAATATGATTTATTATTTATCAAATAAATTGTTATTATTGTTTAAACTTATGCTTTAAACAATATTTGGATTTCTATTTACTACTTTGAAAAATGATTTCTGTATCATTTTGGTTGTGTTCTTTGAGGCTTGTGAGAGATGGGTCGGACTTCTACAGACGGTTCGCCTCGTATGCCGGTCACGGGCCTGCAATGGGTCGTGAAATTAGGAGCTCAATCTTAGCTCAAGAGATGTTGTGGAATGGATAAGAGGCAATGTGAGAAAGATTTGGAAGAGTTTGGAGTGAGAGAGAGTGAAAATGGGAGTAAATGGTCGAAGTTGGGAGGGTGAAGGGTATTTAATGTGCCCCTTGCCCAAAACGCACTGTTTCACTGATTAACAGAGGTTAATGTACGTTATTTTGAAGTTAACGTACGTGACTGGACCTTAACATACGTTACCAAGTGCTATATGTATGTTATCGTGGTCAAATATGCTTTAGAAGCTTCTGTTTTGCAAATTCACCAATTAACGTACCATAGGAAATGCTTAAAATACGTTATGCTTACCCTTAACGTACGTTACCTGCAGTCTAGCTTGCATACTCGGCGTTTTAGGCTTGCACTCCTCGGATCATTCCCGGGGTTCAACAACACCTAACCTTATAAAAATATCATCATTTAACATCCTCAGACACCTAATCAACATCTGAAACATCCAAAGATCAATCAAAGTTGAATGAGATCAAATCTGAATTGAACTGAATACTACATAAGATTAGTAAAAAACGGGCGAGGTTTTACAATGTGAATAGTTGGATTAACAGTTGTAGTCTCTCTAAAACTGGCATGAAGAAACCTCTACATTAACTTCTAGCAGTTGTTGTTCATCTTTGATGGCTTCTTCACAAAGGCCACAAACCCAAACTCCACCGACCCTTTCTTCAACCCACCCGATGTATCCCATGGTGCAATCCTCACACATACCACAACACACACACACACACTGCTTTCTTCACCATTTCTTGATCACTTTCCATCTCTCTTTTATTTGTATTTTCAGAGTCTTGGAATGGTTTTATAAGAGACCATAATGTAGTTGTGCATTCTTAATGTAGACAAGTGTCATCCGGATAGAGTGGAAAGAAATATCTTGATGGGTTTTGCTTACTTTTTTTTTTTAATTATTATTGAACTCTTCGTTTGCCTGCTCAGAGAATGCTTAAGAAAACTCCAAAACGGGAATGGGCTAGGTTGTTAGTTGTTACCCTGAAAGGACGAGTCTTATGATTTATTAAATAGATGGAAGGAAAATTGAAGAAAGAGTCAATTGAATGATCCCTATGCAAGACCGGTGGCTTCATATTATAGTGTCATAATCCATATTAAAACCTTATATTGGATTTAGGAAAGCCAAGAACGAATAATTTCCATCATGATGGTGGAATATATTTTCATAATAACACTAATAATCGCAAAACTTCGGGAATTAAAATAATATATTGTGGTCAAGGGATAAACTTCAAGAGAAAAGATGGACGTTAAGTCTTGGACCTATTACTGAAAAATGTTGAAACAATTACCGAACTTAGCTAAGAATTCATTCCATAGCTAAATAACCACAATTTGGTCACACTCTAATTTCTTCATGTTGACATTTTTTTAAAACAGAATGTTGCCATATTTTTAACTTTGTTATGGGCTGCTATCGTAATTGCTTTTAACATTATACCACAGAAGTTCATATCACGGTGCTCAACTTGTACTTTGCAAAACATTGAATTAGTGTATACACTTCTGAATTGAAAATCACTCGGTGGGTGTAGAATTTAACAAATTAATTGTTACTCAAAATTATGATTTTGCATATAGCAGTGAGTTTGGTCGAATCCACATAGAATAGTAAAATTCTATTTATTTGTAGTGAAAAAATAAATAAAAGTAAAGAGGAAGGTTTTGTTTTGAAAATGAAATCAAAATTAATAAACGAAATGACAAAAGTAAACATTATAGCAAACAAGAATTTAGTTGAAGATGAAAATCAATAATAATGAAAGTTTAGCCAAGGTACATCTTTGTTTCACTCTTGCGAATTGATTCTCGATTTTAAATTCAATCTAAATCATTCGCTTAGGCAAGCTATAGTTATAGGTAACACACCCAATAAACTTCAATACAAACTACTTCCATTACAAATTAAACAACCCATATAACGCCCTACAAGATTTAATCTATTGGCAACGCTAAGAACTTTACAACCTTACAGAAACCAACAAACTTGTGACGCTCATTCATTTAGACTTGATTATTTAATTCCTTTAACAAGAGTCAAAATTGTAGTCACAACAACTATGTTAAGTTACCACTTATGTCAGAAAAATTGATACCGTCAACATCCAGGGACACCATAGGAGCCTTTTGAAAACATAGTGAAACAAATGGCTAATGTAATTTTCCTCAGGGATGTAATAGTAATTGCCCTTTTTTTGTTATTTAGACACAAAACCAGTCAGAACGTTTATAAGACTTATGTGTACAATCTTAGATATTATAGAAATGTCATTTGAAAACCCATATACAAATGTGTACATAACAAATACAAGACCAAATATAAATATGAACAGACGATAAAAACAATACGTGGACAATGCCAAGTATATTGAAAATGTCATTCAAAAAGTGAATACAAAATGTATACAAACTTATATACCACATATATAATTTTTAATTAAATTTAAAATACTATATTTTAGAAATATCTAGATAAAATATATTAGTTTGTTTGAAAAATAAATTTTTAACAAAAGAATACCACTTTTGACATAATTTAAACCTACTAAAATTCTAAAATAAAAATTTCCCACCCCTACCTCCCCCAAACCCACCACCCCACCCCACCCCTCCCACCCCACACCACTTCAATTTCCATGCAACCCACATACAATAAGTGTCTTCAACATTTCCCCACTTGCTTCGTCGTTGCTGGAGAATTTCGGCCTATGCTTTGGATAGCGAAATCTACGTGAAATGAAAGGAAGACATCAACACCAATAGTTTAGAGTAGTCCAGCCAACTCAATGCCTAAGTCCACTACCCAAGTCTCACTACTTAGGATTTCCACTATAACGGTGATTGATTGCGGGTCAATCCAACAAGGCCAATACAACGAGGTTGATTACGGCTCTACACCTCCAAGGCCTACACAATGTTGTTTTGCTTAGGTTCACAACGAACCTCTACAATGTTATTTTCTATAGGCTTACAACAAACCTAGCTCACACTCTTAAAGTGTATAAAAAAAAGATTACAAAGAATGAAGTTCTATGATAGAGTTGAGTATATGAATGCTTAACTTTGATCTCTAGATTGAATTAATGTTTTTCTTGTTTAGAATTGATAGGAAGTTTGGCTCAATGAATTTTGAAGTTGTCCAACACG
>CAODLS011894705.1:0-13340 GCA_948243855.1 Flueggea neowawraea
CAACATAAACTGTCTCTACAGCATCGCCATTAAAAACATAAGCCTTTGATGTAAGGTCGAGGGTACACACATATTTGGTGTATCCAATCTCGGCCAATCAAGGCGTTAAATGAGGGGTTTTCTATGTCAACAACATAGAAACTGCATTCCTTTCCTTTTTCCCTACTTTCATAGGAATGGCCAAGACACCCAATACTTGGGTAGCACTTCCAACAAAGCTAAGAACGCTTGAATCAGTGAGTACTAATCCTTCTCAGCCTTTTTGATTTTAGACAACATTTTTAGGGGTAGGAGATTTACTGCGGCTCCTCCATCTACGAGGATCTGTCCGATCTCAGACCCATTAATGATTGTCTTTATATACAATCCTTTGAAGCCAATCCCTTTTGAAAGGTCAGACTTTTCGTAGCTAATATACTTACTTGAAGTTGGTTTGGAAGAACCTTCAGGCTTTTGAACTATGGCCACCTCGGCCACAACTGCTGAAATATCTTCGACATCTTCTGGTCTCGATTCATTTTGCTCTATCTGAGCTCGGTAACTTGTTGGTAGAGTAAGTACCATATTACACTCATTGTCCTTGCCCCGCTTGAGTGGTGGAAAATCATCGTGGAGAATTTGATAATCATCATCATCCACCATGAAGTCGGTTTCATTATCTGACTCGGTTTGATTCTTTTGTTCCTCTTTGATGATTCGGGAAGGACCAGGCTTATTTGGGGTGGCCTGCTCCACCTTGGTCGTCTTGACTTGGCAAATTTGTTCTTGCTACCTTTTTAGTTCGGCCAGGCGTCTGCACCATCGACGTTTCTGAATCCGGCTCATCTTCTATGGTATGGAGGTGAAATCGAGATTTTTTGCTCAGGTTGGACTTCCTTCCATATCCTCTTCTCAGGATTCCAGGGGTTTCCAGAATTTCTGTTTCTTTTTAGGGTTAACACTTGACACTTGATGAAGACTGATGAACCTCCTCGATTTGTCGTCTCCTGGAAGGTGGTTGGAAAGGTCCAAAGTCATACAGAGTTTACCTCAGTTGCTTTCTCCTAGAAACCAGCGGATCACATGAATGCATGAGAGCCTTGCCAAGTCAAACATTAGGGGGATGAACAACTTCTTGAAAAGCGACCTGTTTAGTAGCCACCATCGTCTTGAGTTTTTTGGAGCAATGTTTGCAGAACACCGAGGCCTAGAGTATGATCTCAGCGCCTCATGGAAGCTGGGTTAATAGAGCAGCGTCTTTGGCTTCAGCTTGCTTCTGCAGTTGCTATTGTCTACAAAACTCAAATTTTTGGTGAGCTGTAGTCTCCTTTCGGAAAGGATTTTTTCGGGGAACATCCGGATCGTAGCTAGGTCTTCCTAGGTACCCCAAGTTCAAAGTGACCTCCTCTTCATTATAGAGGTCATACCAGTTGTAATCCCTGTAGAAACTGAGGAGAAAAAGGAAATCATTGCACTCATCAGTGGTGTACAATGTTGTTACATGCTAGCGACAATAGTGGTCCAGCTCGAGGTCACTGAAGAGTGGAAACCAAATAATCCCTATTCTGACCAGCCTGTTGAACACAACAACAACTACTCGGGTGGCATGAGTAACTTGTGGAACTTCCTGCAAACAAGGAAAAAGTTTGATTAGAGAACATTCAACATTATAGGGAAAAGGATTACCATTTATTCCCATAGCCTCCTTGGACTCGGGAAATTGCAATTCATTGGATTCCACCAAGTCTTGCAACATGTTCCAAAACACTATGCAATTGTTCATCGAATGAGTCGACGAACTATGCCATTTACAGAACTTTCTTCCATGCAACTCCTCTGGTGGAGGAATTTCGTGGCTCCCTTTGAAGTTGATTTGCTTATTTTCAGTGAGCCAATCAAAGATTGCATCAGCCTTGTCTAAATCGAAGGAATATTTCCTCTCTTTTTCGATTTAAGACTGACTGGAGTTTGTGCATTTTTCCTTGCTAATGGTCCGCACACTAATGGTTTTCCTCAGACGTATTCAGCCATATCTATCTCCATAAGGGAGGGTTCTCGAGGTTCATAAGTTTCTTGTCCACAAGAATCCAATTAGGCAACTTCTTAGTAATAAAATAAGTACCAATCACAGTATTCTTTCGAACATTCTCTTCCTTGAGGATTGCCTCAAAGCGAGATGCCCTTTTGGTGAGCTCATACAAATCTTGGAACACCATTCCTTCGAATCTCTTCCTAAGCTCGAAATCCAAGCCATCTTGAGAAAATTGCAAGAATTCACTTTCGGGTAAGTTAACTTGCATTTAATCCTTGCTAGCCTAAAGTGGGTAAGGAACTCCTCAGCAGTCTCCCTAGGCTTTTGCTTCAATCGTGAGAGGTCTGTCACTGTTGTACCTGGGTCCCCTCGAGCGAATTGAGCTTGAAACGCATTATGCATATCCCACCAAGTAAAGATAGTATTTGACATCAAATTGATATACCAATTGAACGCAGTTCTAGTCAACGAGCTAAAAAATAAACGTATTTTCATGAATTCATCGCCTGAGACTTCTCCATATTGGTAGTGAACCTAGCAATATGTTCGAGCGTAGACATCTTTCCATCTCCCGAAAAAAGCGTAAATTTGGGTACTTTGTATCCTCGAGAAAAAGGATGATCCCTGTTGATATAATCAGGATACAATTTTTGATAAATCAGTCAATTTATCCGTTGGAGTTGGGGCCCATACATACTTTCTATAATGTTTGTAAGAACGTCCTGATTTACCCCTTGAACCGTTGGAGCACCATATGGCATAGCGGTTGGATTTCCTCCTTGAGCAATTGGGGCACCATATGGTACTGTGGTTAGAACACCTCCTTGAGTAGTTGAAATACTGTATGGAGAAACCGTTGGGTTGTTGACTTGAGGATATGGTGTGGCTGCTGAGTTACTCAGACCTAGATTCGAAAAACCACATAGTGGATGGCTTCCACCCGAAAGACCAGTGGGGACTCCATTTTCTCCAAGTGGTGGGGTCTCTAAAGCAACCATTTGGGTTGGTGGATACCCAAATATGATAGGGTTGGTGTATATTGGTGAAGAATTTGCTATTCCTATACCTTGAGTACTCGGGGGGATGGGGGTATACAGTGATGATGTACCCAATATTGCCCCAGTGTTGGCAGGAGTATAGTCAGTCTGGATTGATATCCTCTGACCAGGATTTCGGGTAACGTAACCCGAAGTAGATGGCTAATAGGCTCAGTTAGTAGTAACCGAAGGGTACCCGAGGGCTGATTCTGGTGGTCGTCCCGATGGAGAACCTGATGGAATAACTCGTTGACTGGGTTCTTCTAAGGGACGTTTGCCTTTGTCCATCCGAGCTTTCTGAGCTTCCATCATGATTTCAACCTCCTTGGTGATTTGAATTCCAAGAGGTGCCTGGGAATCATCGAAAAGACTACCAATGCTGTCAATTACTCAATCTCATTGGCGTTGCATTGAGACATTCCAGTCATTAGTTCTCCTCGTGAATTCCTCAGAATATTTTTGAGATAATTCTACCATACGTTCAGTCTGCTCAGCTTGGGCATTCCTAACTTCTTTGACCAAATCTGTAGATATTTGGCCGAGACGTCCTTGTAGTTTTTTGACTTGACTTTCCATTTGTAGACGAACTTCATGTGTTTTTCTATTCAATGTCAGCTCGAAAATCTTGCTTCAATCTCAACCGATTCTCCTCAACGACTCGTAGAGGTTTGGCTAACTCAGCATTAATAGCATCCATTCTAAACTGTAAGGAATCCAATTGAAGTTGCAAGGCTTCTTTTTTGGGCAGCAGCCCTTTGGTAGTAGTCAGCCATCGCTGCATCAAAATATGTTTGGAAATCATTATTTCTAGAAAATTGTGACCGAGAGTCAAGCGCGGGAAATCTTGACTCCTCGCGAGGAGCCAATCGTCGTTCGAGTGATGTTGCTTCCTGCTCTCGAGTTTCCTCTGGTTGTACATGAAGATTACCACTCTGAGTTACACGTTCTGCCATTCTTCACGATCTAGACTCCCACTATGGTCGCCAAAATATGTTTGGGAAAAATTCATGTCCAAGGCAATGTACGTGCTCGAGATAATCGATTTAGAATTTGTAACCAAAAAGTATGACCGCGTAAATTCAACTAGGGGTTCGGTGATGCCTAGTAGCCTAGGACTTCCAACGTATGAAACGTAAACGGTCGAGGTATAGCGTAATCTAATGGTGTAAACGAACTTTACCAACACTAAATGCGAGAACCAAAAGATAACATGTGAATCATGGCATTAACCACCACACAAACACTGTTAATAATTGTATAAACAAACACTAAGCAATAATGACTAAGCAAACAAAGGAAAGCAAATAAAGAAAAAACACTTGAAGAAGGTAGGTAAATATAAGCAAATAAAGACTGAAATTAAGAACACTGGCATTAATAAAAGTTACAAAAGTCCTAAATGCTTACATGCTCAGCATGAGAATTCTTGCAATCCGCCATCACTGCTCAGCAAAACAAATGGGACTCGGAAAGGAACAATGAAATAAAAGAGAATTCAAGAAATAAATTTGCAAGAGTTTGGTCTGTGATGTGCCCTTTTCTACTATTTCCTCTTGTTATTTATAGTGGTGTACTCCAGCGGTTATTCTTTGAAATTTCGCCCACGTTCGATGCAGTTTACATGATTGATTTGTGGTGATAACTGCCCACGTTTCAAAAACTTCCCACATTCTGGTGACCGTTTTACTCCACAATCATAGCCAATATCAACCGCTCTTCTGGCCACATTATGTTCTAAGGACTTCTATTCTCGAGCTTAGCCTTTTGTTCTTTCAAAGTCTTTGTGAACTTCCAAATGATGCTTATCCGAGCAATATAACCCGAAATCTATTTGGTCTACTTCATTTTCCTCTCAAGTATACTGCGAACTCGGACTTATTAAATG
Organism: Flueggea neowawraea; assembly: GCA_948243855.1. Lineage (NCBI taxonomy): Eukaryota > Viridiplantae > Streptophyta > Magnoliopsida > Malpighiales > Phyllanthaceae > Flueggea > Flueggea neowawraea. The sequence goes on from CAODLS011894705.1 coordinate 4,934, forward strand.
ACAAAACCTATCATCGAGAAATGACGTGCACATCACTTTCCGGGTTTTGGGATTAAAGTTGCCCTTTCTTGGTTTTTTTCTCGAGAATAGCTATCCCTGAGGAAGACTTTGTGAGGTCATTTGCTTCTCACACTCTTGGCATTTAATGCTCTGAAGGCGGCGTTACCCTTTTTTGACATGTGTTTGATACAATAAATGAGCCTAACAGTAATAAAAAACTAATTAAATATGCTTAATATTTTTGATAAATCGAATATGCTTTTTAATACGTTAAAAATAACGATATTATCATGTTAAATGTAGGCACAATCGTTAAGTGTAAATGAAATATTACTATGAGATATACTACGAATAACAATATTCAGATAATATTTTTAATTATCCTTTTTTAATTAATTATCCTCTTTTTTATAAGAATCGCAATACCATATTATCCAATAATTATAGTATTTTAGAATTGAAAAGAAAGATAAAAGTGAAAATATTTGAACATTGCACTATACTTAAGAAAAAAAAACTTCGAGCTTAATTCATTCAAAATTAAAATACTTTTTAGTAAAAAAATATATGTTAAATTATCTCTATTATCTAAATAAATTTACATTCAATTGTCCAATGTTTTTAGTTTAAATTCATTTAAAAATAAAATATTTTCTTTAATTAATAATTATCCAACAATTATAGTAATTTAAAATTTAGAAGAGAGATAAAAGTGTTCAATTTTTTTTTCACATCTTGACATTTATAAGTATTATGCTATATTTTTCTATTTTACATAATAATTTATTGTAAAAAAAGTTGATTTTTTTTTTACTTTTGTACCATACATTTAGATATTAACTAGTTTTCCTGCATGTGCATGCATTGCACGTGATTACTTTTTTTTTTTACAATCACGTTTTTAATATTGTACAACATTTATCAAAATTTTAATATATTAAAAGTTAAATTCCATGATAAATGGTAAAAATTGAAAGGGATAATCACACAATTATACTGAAATTAAATATGAAAATTAATTTTTAGGCTCAGCCCAAACAGTTTATAAGAAAAAAAAATACGTTTCAAACTACTCTAAAAATAACAGATATATAAAATCTCCAAAAGTATTCAATTAGCTAATTTCTTTATTTTTCATATAAACACAATTCAAAAAGTCTCCAAAACTCTTCAATAGTCTACATAATGCAATTACTAGATTGTTCTCATATAAGCGCAAGTCATAATATCTCCAAAAGTCTGACATTTTTCAAAATAAATTTTGAAAAAATGGTATTTCTAATTTGAGCGTGTTTCTATTTGTAAAAATTGAAATTGTGTGGGTCTATTTATCAAATTTTGTATTTTATTTGGGGAAAATTACATGTACACACTTATTATACAAACTAATTGCAACATATGACACAAGGAATATCCACTTTCAATTATAAATAGTATTGCAATTGTATTTGCATATCTAAACAAACCACTTGCAGAACCAAAGCCTACAAATAAGGAGAGTAAAGGTAGAATATATCTCAACAAACCAACGTCACATTGGAATCCTACAATTAAGGAGGGTAAAAACAGTATAATTAAATAAACTAGATAAATATCAATCGTATTAGATATCACAGAACTTGCAACCACCACCATCTGATATCCAAAACGTCTCAACCACTCATGAGCAGTTCATGATAGTGCCTCCTTTGACTTGGGTGCCTAAAATCATGGTTTCTATGTCGTTCAGTTTTAGCAGATCAATATATGTTTTTTTGAACCTGTTTATTAAAGATCGAAATTACAGTGTTTGTCTGTCTTTTTTGTCGAAGTAAATAATTGAAGCCTTGTAACCTTGACTTATTGGGCAATAATGCTTAATGTACTACAATTTCAAAGGGAAGCTAGATAAAAGTCCATATTGTTTCATTTGTCCCTTTTATGAGATAAAGATAGTGTGCAATGATCTTTTGTGCCTAAGTTGCTCAAGCAAATAGTTGTTGCCATTATTTCATGGCTTAAGAGATTTCTTCTGTTCCTTTGGTTATTATGTACGTATACAACAAGTATATCTGCAGTAATAGATGACTCATAGGAAAATATGCAAGTAATATTCTGACTAAAATAATAACTCCCAAGGATTACTCATAAAGACGTGTCGTAATGTATGAATAATAGAAAAATAGCCATGACGTATCATTGAAATAATAACAGAGCAAAAGCATCTAATATTATTATGTGCATATACCTCCAGTATAGCTACAATAATACATGAATCATAACAAAATATCCATAAAATATCCATTTAATAATAATTGTTCAAAACAACTCTTACTTTAATAATATTATACATTTTATCAAACGGTCGGTGCGCAAAAGATGAAAGAGTTCTCGAGTATCAACAACGTATTCCAACACATTAACATCATATAAAACAACAAATAAAAAAAAAAAACACGAAACTAACAACACGAATCAATGAAACAAAAAAAAAAGCCACTTAAAATTGCTTTCGAAACTACCCAGAATTGTTTGTAGTGAAAAAACCTAGGATTTCCTAAAGAGCTAACAAAAATTCAAACACCCAACACAAAACTGCAAGCTAAACTTTCGATTTCAGTCGAGTATCAACAGTGCATTCCAACACATTAACATCATATAAAACAACAAATCAAAAACCACGAAACTTACAACATGCATCAATGAAACTAGAGGGAATAAAACCAAAAATTTCTTCCAAAACACTCCTGAATGGTTTTCCATGAAAACCCATGGTTTCCTGAAGAGCTAACAAAAATTCAAAAACCCAAGCCAAAATTGCAAGCAACATGCATCCAATGCATAAAAAAACCCAAAAAAATTCGACCCGGGAAGTTGATAACAAAAGAAGATGAAGAATTCCAGAAACTTGAAGAAACATGAAAAACCGACACTGAAAAATCCACGCACGCAAGAGAGATCGACACTGTTCTTACCAGTCTGAAGCAAAACCCTACTCTAAATCGTTCAACTATACGGCACAAATATAGTGATAATCCTTTTTCTTTTTTAAAAAAAAATAATTAAAAGGATAATAAGAGTCCACTTCCCACAGTTAACGAAAATTAAGGAGGTTTAATTTCTTTCTCCTGTATGTCAGTTTGTTTATTCCAGCAAATAGAAACAGAATATGTTTGGTCAGTGTAGCGAGGTAATATTTTTTTTATATAATTTTGGTTACTGATTTTATATATTTTATTAACTAAAATCCTTATTAACTTTTATGTAGTTAATTGTGTATAGAATAATTTTAATATTTTAATTTAAATATATTTGTAAGCGTGACTTTTTTTTGAAGTATGTAGGCGTGAATTATTTCTTAGTTTCTAAGTTGAGATGCTGCAAAAGGCAATACTGAATTTTTTTTTTTGAAACCTAATACTAAATTGTGTTAAATATATAAACAACTCATTACTCCTCCATTGATTAAAAAAAAATCTGCTAAATATGGACCGAATACCTTATTTATGAAACAAAAGGGAACTAATTAACAAATGATCCATATATCACCACTCAATCAAGCATCCAAAATCTCTCAAAAAAATTGGACTCAGAGAGCATTTCTACATACATATGTAATATTCTTGCCTGAAATATGATCAGTTACATATGAAAACCCACTCGAGTTAAGACAGGACTAGGATGGTTAATTAATTAATCAAGTAGTTTTGTTCTTGTCTTCTTGACAGCACTAGGCATGTTGATATTCTTCTTGTTGTAAAGGACTAGACTCGTCGGATACTGCTTGCGATCATCACCCCCATCACGCTTTTGAATCTGCAGCGGAATTGCTGCGTTTTGTTGAGTGTCTGATCTTCACCGATTGCTGTCGTGGGTAGAGGAAATCCGTGGGGGAAAAAGTAGTACTGGAGTCCAGCCATAATATTCTTGTACCAATCACGAAATCAAGAATTAAGAACCAAGAGATCACGAATCAGGATGCAGGGTTTTGGAGGTTATTGTGGGAAGGAGAGACTTTTGGAACGTAGTTGGAAGAATCTCTGGTGGAGGGGTTTAGGTGGGCTTTGGAGTGGAAGTGTTGGCTTCACAGGTGGGTTTAAATAGAGTGAGGGGACAGTTGGTGCCAGTCGTGTCGTTGGGAGCAGATTGTAGGCTCGAGGAAATAGTGCACTCGGTGTTACTTTTATGTTTTTTTCCGTAGGAAGTTTTTACTCTATCTCCCGGCTTATTCTCTTCAAATTTTTTTGGTCAAATGTTAAAGTCAATACGACTTAGGAATAGTTTCTGATGAGGAGTAGAGTTTTTAGTGTGTTATAACAGGTTTTTTTCATACATATTTAATTTGTATATCTGTTACTATTTTACATAATAATTTTTTGAAAACTTTTTTTTCGTTTTGCACCATACATTTAGATATTAACTAGTTTTCATGCACATGTAATGGACGTTATTTTTTTTTTCACAATCACAATTTTTAATATATTAAGAATTAATTTCCATGATAAATAGTAAAATTTGAAAATCGAAGAATGATAGGTCTATTTGAGGTAGGGGCAAAGCCATATGGGAACCAGTAGAGGCCTGGGCACTTGTTTCCCCCGAAGCTCCGCCTCTATGGTTGTGGATGCCATTGAATTTCAGGGGCTAACTTTGACTAGTTTCGACAGAAATAGGGGTTGAAAACAGGCGAGAGAAAGAAATAAGAAGAAGGAAGTTGTTGGCGCTGCTGTTAGTTGCTGTTGTGGTGGTGGTGGTGGTGGTGGTGGGAGATTAGTTATAAAGAGAGTGATAGGGAAGAGAGAGAGATAATGGTGTGGAGTTAGACAGAGTGAAAAAAGAGAAGGGAAGAGGAAAGAGAGAGTGAGACAAAAGAAGGCCACATGATTCATTGGGCCTAAAAACAGAATTATTATGGAAAAATCACATAATTATACTGAAATTAAATATATAAATTAATTTTTAGGTACGGTTTAAATAATTTTTTAAAAATAAAAATATATCCTAAATTATTTGCAAAAATATTAAATTTATAAAGTCTTCAAATGTCTCTAAAAATTCTCAAAAGTCTATTTATCACATTTGGAAAAATGGCTTCCAAATGTCTTTATCTCACATTTTTCAAAATAAGTGTGACTGTGTTTTTATTTGTTAAAATTGAAATTTTATTTGTTTATTTATCAAATTCAGTATTTTATTTGGGGTACCTAACATAATTAATTCAATTATTGATATTTGTGAAATTTAGTTATTTTTTGTGGTGTTTAATGTGTGTTAATGTTCTCTTTTTTGTGTGTTAATGTATGAATTAGTGGGTTGTAGACGTTATTTTTAAAATAAATATGTGTTTTTATGAATGTTTTAAGTTATTGTCAATTTTTGATGTGTTTAATAGTAATTTTTAATTGTGGTTTTAATTGGTTAAGAAGTGGATTTTGGAGGTTACTTATATGTTAAATGACATTTGATGTAGGTGATAACTTTTAAAAGAGACAATTAAAGATGACATTAATATGCACAGCTTTTGACTCATATGAGACAAATGTCTCAACTATGAGAAAAGGAAGACCGATACAGTGTCTCGACTGAGACTTTTGTCACAATCGAGACAAACTAGCCAGCTTGCAAGGACGGTTTTCACTTGGAGAAACTGAAGGGTGACTCATTGATAACTTACCTAAGGTCCACTAAAACTCATTCAATGGTAATTTAAGATTGCACCTTGGAAGAAGGCTATAAATACCCCTCTCTTGAAAGGAAATGGAGACCACAACACATCACACCATAATACAATATCATTCTCATTCATTTGAAGAAGAGCAAGGGAGAGGTCCTGAAGACAAAGGCGAGAGGAAGACTTCAAACAATTGCAAAGAGTTCTTATTTCTCCTATCTAGTTCTATTTCATTTGATGGATTTGAGTATTGTTGTTGTCGGTTTATTTTCTTTTATTTCTATGGATAGCTAAATATTTTGTAGGAGTTAACTCTTGAAGCATTCCTTTGAGATTTATCTTTTGGGTTTAATAAAATCTATGCAGTGTTTATTGCATTTCATTGTTCTAATTACAATTGAGAGATTGAATTATATTATTTATGTTATTTGTACAATAAGAGTTGTAGCATAATAGATCTATAAATATCAGATGAGTTAAGAATCATTGAGAGATCGTGAGGATTACTTAATGCATCGATTGATATAACTTGAGTTTGAATTGGTAATTGAGATATTAGAATTTCACTATTGTTATCTAATTTGATAGTTAGTTATTGTTTGAGAGAGGATAACTAAAAATATTAGATATCTAAAACCTTAGCACCATTAAACCTATTGGAAAGACTAAAAGGGAATGTGAATAGTGTTAATTCCTATGTTGTAATATTGATTGTTTGTTGAAAGCATTAGTTGAATTTTAGTTTATATTTTTTGTTTTCTTTATTTTATTAATCACCCAACTTTTTTTCTCTTCAATAAATTCAAACTAAATTGATTAGTGGATAAATCCATAGTCCTCGTGAGAACGATATTTTATTACTACTTGACAACCATGCACTTGCGGCTCAACAATTATTATTTTATTGGGCTTAAATTTATTAATGTTAATTATATAATTTGATCAAATTTGAAAGATGTCAATATTTCTTGAGAAAATTACGATGTATGGCCTTTTAAAAATAAAAATTACATTTACGAGTCCCAAAAGAGTATTTTGACAATTGTCCAATCTTTACATTTTAGACGGAAAAAAATTTATATCCTATACAATAAAATGTAACGAGGAAAAAAAAAACAATCGAAAAGTAACCCAAAAAAATACCCTATTTTTTGTTGTTTTTTCGTAAAACAACAAAAAACAAAAAAAAACCCAATTATTGTTGTTTTTTCACAAGACAAATTGGGTAGTTTTTTGGTTGTTTTATGATTTTTTTTTCTAGTTTCAGTTTTGGCGTGTAAGATTTAAAATGTGGCACACACATAATTTTGGAAACTATAATTTTTTGACATATTTTTGTAATTTTGAATTTCAAAAGAATTTTTTATGTAATTAAGACCATATTTGTAGGTGTCACATACCTGAATAATGTCACCAACATTGATAATATAAGCATCAGGGATTGGCTCGATCCAAATCCATTCTCCATCAGATTTCCTCTTCACTTCATGTCCACCAACATCATCCTGAGGAGCAAGAATTGTCAAGGCACCATCATCTTTTTCGACCAACACCAAGAGCATAGTGCTGGATAGTGCTTACGTCTAAGGAAGCTTGTTTGGTCTTTGAAAAAGCCATGGAAGCTCTTACGGGCTTAGACTTAATGCAATGAGTTCCATCAACTTGGATGCTAGCACTTCCATTTATTTTGCATATTCTTCACAGGCTTCCCTGTTCATACATTTGCATTGGATTGTAATGAGAAAATCTTTTCAGAACAAAGTGAAACCTTTGAAAAAAAAAAGTTGACTAATTAGGACCTGCTAAGTGCCAAGTTAACATGTAGGTATGTATACAAAAAATACAATTTGTTTTCAAGAATATATGCAACCTTTTCCAAAAATAATTACTCACTATAAGAAATTTGTATATTCTCTATGCAGTAAAATCGTAGGCAAATGTGTATTTTTCGTAACGAAATAGTATTTGCTACAAAAAAAACGTAGGACAAAACGTAGAGAATTCCGCGTAGGTAAATGTCAGGGCCCACGTTTTTTCTGTCTCGTACCGAAGGTTTAACCTTTTCCTACGATTTTTTATCGTAGCTAAACATTGCCAAAATACGTGGTTGGTTTTTCAAAATCGTAGAGATAAGAACAAATTCTCTACGAAAAAATCCGTAGAGAATTTCAATTTGAGATACAAAAAGGAAAGTGTAGAGAATGCTTGTTATTGGCTACAGCACGATTTCGTAGGGAAAATATTTTTTACCTACGAAACTTTTTAATAGAGAATGGAGTTGTTTCTCTACGACACTATTTTGTAGATATTTTTACAAAATCTTTCCCTAGTCAATTGTTTCTTTTGTCTACGATTTCTTAAACAGTGGATAAATGTCATTTTTAATTACTTTTTTTTGAATATTTTTGTCTACGATTTTATTTATTCGTGGCGAAGTGTCTTTCGTATAGATCATATTCCTATCCGAATTTTTTGACCTGCTTAATTGGATTTTAACACAAATTTATCAAAATATTATAAATAACTCAAATTATATTTATCATAACATTATAAATATAAGATACTATTGTGCAAATATTAATATTAATTCATATATTATAATTACAATTAATTCAGTTAAAAGATTCTTACAAAATATATACAAACAAAAGCTATCTTTCAACATCTCAGTATCTGTACACAAATGATGCACAATTTAGTATTGCAAGGCCAATAACTATCAAGGAGAAACTGAAACTAAAAGACAAGTTTTAGTTG
>CAODLS011894732.1:0-11704 GCA_948243855.1 Flueggea neowawraea
CAGGGACAATAATCTCATATCCAATGTGCAAATTAAAGCATTGCTAAATTCTTCTTTTTGGAGTAGTTTTTTTGCTTTAAATCGAACCTCTACCCTTGAGAATTAACATACTAACTATTTAGACTAATACCAACTTTTCAGTGAAATCAAGCCCCTCACCCAAAATAGTGTAGTTTGGGTGGGTTAATTCACAGTTAACTCTAGCCAGCACTAAAGCATCGCAGTTTCGATTTCTAGTGGGAGCAAAATAAAATGACTTGTTAGAAATGTAGAGACAAAATTCCCGACCAAAAAAAAAAAGGAGAGCTTCAACCAAGTTCAAAGTCAATTACGCAAAAACCACACGTAAAACTCAATACTATATGAAATTCTCGGTTCAAAATATGATCTGAACAGATGGGATTTTGATTTATTACATTCCTTGGCTCTTAACAGCTCAATGTCTCTTCTGAGAAGGAAACCTGAGCTACAAACCTTTGCCTCCAGTTCAAAAAAACGCTCAAAAGAATAAAATTAGACACAGTATAGCACACTGATCGCTGGTTCCCGATCCTAGTCACTTTTCTTCACGGTGGCGGACTTGATGATGTCAACGAACTCAGGCTAAAATAGAAGTACATATGGCAAAGAATCAGCAACCAAATTAATAAACAAGAAAGAAAATTGGAAAAGAAAAATAGATGATATTAGCTTAACAATCACCTTCAGGGAAGCTCCTCCGACCAAAAATCCGTCGACATCAGGTTTTGCTGCCAACTCTTTGCAGTTTGCTCCACTCACAGACCCTGTAATGAAAAGTTAGAGATACCAAAGTCAGCCTTCAAACAGATTTTCTTGCCAAATTGAGGGAAAAAAATCACTTGCCGACAACATACAAGTATTGAAAAAGCAGTGTCATGTGTAATGCAAAGCAAACACTCTGACAAAATCATTGACATAATGTTGGTCAAGAAAATAACGCAAGGAGATGGCGAAAGAGGGGGGCAGGAGCATCAAAATGATGACGCATGCATGTATAAAACTATGCACCCAAGTGTGTTTTTCTGCAACAAACTTCCACAATGCACAAAATATATGCACACAAGCAGCTTAGCAAAGGGCCTGGTAAAACATATGCTCATAGCCCAAAAAAGTATTCAAGTCAAAGACAAAATATATCAAATGATATCTCAAAAAATAGTGTTATAGCCTGCACAATAAGCACAAGTAGCAAAGTACCTCCGTAGATAATTCTTGTTGAAGTAGCAACCTCAGCACTAACATTGTCATGAAGCCATTTCCTCAATTCATTATGAACCTGGTATACGTACCCATCAAACATTCAGCAAAGAGAACTTCAATAGGAATTCCTTTTTTTTTTTTAAATCAATTAAACAAGTCACCATTATCTGTGATCACATAAATGTAAGTGAAAAGAAACCAAAATGCAGAACATAAATCAGAACAGAACAAAGTGAAGAGTAAGAAAATATAAAGAGAGGGAATGTCTTGGGGGTTGGAAGAAATTATCTTTAAAAACATAAAAAAGCTTGTTTGCACAAAGAATTCTTAAGCAAAACTACAACAGAGAACATCTGCTTCAAAACAACCCCACCTAAAGAAATATCCCATAAACCCAGCAAGCTAGGCAGAATAACGATATTCTTATTGTTAAATTGATATAATTAACTTAAATGAGTGACAAAAGCAACCAATGGATATTATTAGAAATTATCACAGACAGATAACTACGAAGATATAGTTAACGACAAACATTTTCACTGAAAACTCAAGCAAGTTCTAAAATTGCGCTCAAGAAATTAAGCACAGGCCTGAAGATACTAAGGCACATGATGCTTCTCTGGGATATGAACATCAATGACCAGATTATAGAACACTTGGAACAATAACAATAAATCTAGTATACTAATATGTAGAAAATTTGATTAACTAAACTACAAACTTACTTCTTGGGCCTGAGCAGGTGTTGCAACCTTTCCTGTACCAATGGCCCAAACTGGCTCATAAGCTATAACAACATTGGCCCAGTTTGACACTTTATCTACAGGAGATAAAGAAAGGATCATTTACCAAGAACATAAAAATCCAGAAGGAGAAATGAGTAGAAGGGCACTATATAAATTATCTTAACGGATCCACTGATTACTTGAATTAAGAGAATTCTACAACCGTCCATTCAACTAAACCTCTAATTTTCACCAATAACAGAACTTCATTATAAACAATATACGCCTTCCGAAACTTGAATCAAGAAAACACTTTAAGACTCAAGAAATAGTGTTAATTGAACTACAATTAAATACCAGCAATAGCTTTGGTTTGTGCAGCAACAACGGCCATTGTAGAGCCTGATTCTCTTTGCTCGAGTGTCTCACCAACGCAAGCAATCACTTTCAAACCTTGAGAAAGTGCATACGCAACTTTATCTCCAACAAACTGCACAACAACACATAGTTAATTAATCAATCAATCCCACCAAGAAACCACAAACATACTGTCGTCAAAAATCAAACAAGCTCTCATTAACAAACACAAAACAGCTCACCTCATTGGACTCATTCAAAAGAGCTCTTCGCTCGGAGTGACCAAGGATCACATATGGAACCCCCAAATTCACAAGCATCTCAGCACTACCAACAAGAAGAAATCAAATAAATCACATTCTATTAAGAAACTATTAAAGAAAGCTCAAAAAAACAAATAAGCTTAATCATACCTGACTTCTCCGGTGAAGGCACCCCCTTTGCGGACCCAACAGTTCTGAGCAGCGACATGGAAGTCAGCTCGTAACAGACTTTTGACGACTGGGAGAAACACAAACGGAGGGCTCACAACAACCTCTGAACCAGATTCAACAGCCACGTCAAGAACTTAAACTATGAATAACTAACTCAATAACTGAAAAAAAAATATCTCAAAAAATGAAATTACCAACTACATCCTCTGAAGGAACCTCAGCTTCGTTGAGAGTCGTCACGATCTTCTTTACTTCCTCAGTCGTGCCATTCTGTAACCACACAAAACAAACACATAATTAAATGAATGAGTGGTAGAAATTCAGAGATCTGATCGCAAGTTGAGATCGGCAAGGATCGAAATGTAAGAGACAGACAGAGAGAGAAGAGATCGTACGCATTTCCAGTTGCCGCCGACGAAGAACTTCCTGGCCATGATTTGGTAGATGAATTGGGCGATGAAAACGAGAAGTAGGAGCCGAAGAAGATGAGATTAGATCAAGAAGTGAAGATCATGGATGAGATGGTTGGTGGTTTTTATACTGGGGAGACTGCTGGTGGTAAGTGAGTTCAGTGAGTGACTGAGTCCATGAGTGTTGCCCAAGGTTTTTTCGTTATGACTATTTTGCCCTTTCTTAAAATCAGCAAATAATTAGGAAATTCTTAAAAACGGGTATTAATGTTTATGATCGTTTCGGTATATTAACGTAAATAGTATTCAGCGAATAAATGCGAATAACAGCTAATTTTTCATTTTTTTAATTATTCGGTATTTAAAATTCGGTAGAATTTGATTAATTTAGATTCAATTGGATAAGACTCCCAAATAGTATTAAGGTAATTATGTACCCAATATTCGAATTTGAAGCGTTTAATTAAACTGAAAGAACCTCACATTAATTTATTCACACCCTTTTCAAACTAATTTTTTATTTTAAAAATAATTAATATATTTATTCAGAGCGAATTTTTAATCTATTAAAAAATAATAATTTAAATATCAGGAAAAAACACTTCTATTAATTAATGTTTAATTTTGAAGAGGTAATAAAACAAAGCTCAAATTAATAAAATATACAGCGTTGGTTGAAAAGGACAAATGAATAGTAATATTGTCCTGGTAGCCACTGAAATTAGGAGCCCACTGGAATGGAATAATCTTGTCCACAGAAATTATCTGCCTACTGTTAAACTGTGTTGATTCTGCTGCTGCTCCTCTTCTGCCTATTTGTCTTTCGCTTCTTGGACGCGGCACTACAATATTTTCACTCTTCTTTTTGTGATTTAAATACTTAAATCGCACTTATTTGAGATAGATTAAGCAGATATTAGTAGATTTAATTAAATTTTACAATAAAAAAAATAAAGCGAGCGATACATCACAATATTCACAAGCTAATACACAGGATATATATTATTTTATGGGGTCTAATGTCTGTGCTCCTCCATCGTAACCACACAAAGGAAAAGAGTAGGTTAGCACATCACATGAGACCTGTGTATGAAGACTGAAAAGATGAGCAATTCATCACTTCCCCTTTCTAACAAAATGCGGAGTCACTGGCAGGTAATAACTTAATATGATCACACAAATACAGCAAAAGAAGCGTCTGATGTGTACCGTCACAGAAAGGAAAAAAGAACATGTAAATGAATTGCTATACTATGGAGTTAGAGGATTAAATTAGAAATCTATTTGGTAAACACATTGATCTAGAATGCCTAGATAAATGAAGAAACAACATATGGACCTCTATTTGGTCTCTGCAAAAAACCAAAAAACTATGCTCCTTTCTTTTACTATACCCTTTTAAGAAAACCATTCTTACTAGAACTTTTGCCTGTTCGAGATGCAAATTCAAGATTCCATCCTTGCCTTTCCTGTTCAATCACCTCCTTTCCATGAATTGACGGAGTCCAGGCATCTTCATTCGCATTTGTAAGAGACCATTCAACCACATCAGGCACATTTGAGGGATCGAAGACTGAATGAGTTTTCGTGCCAGATTTCTTTTTTTGACTTACAGTAGCCTCTGAAGACTGAAGAAAGGATTAAAGTTAATTTTCGGAACAGATTAGTGAGAAAATATGAAATAGTTATAATACCTTCATCTACAAAGGATGTCTTCCTTACATTATCAGAATTTTCTGCTACTCTTTTCTTCTGCCGAACAGTTCCTGTTTCCAAATAATACTGTACTTCTTTCTTGGACCTGAAACGACGACCGCTCGTAGGATCAAAATAATACTGCAAAAATATAAAGACATATCACTACAGGATTTAAAATAAAGGAATCTGTCATCGTTGCCTTGCTTTTTCATGGCATAAGTAGTGAGGTCTCAATGTCCGAAAACATGACTGAGAAACCAACAGCAAATTGTTGATTCACAATTTGCTCAAGTCATATGAAGGATTTCAATACGAGAATAATACCAAAACCATAGATTGAAAACCCATAACTAGTTCAGATTCCATTTTCTACGATAAGATTTTCCCATATCCACCCTGCACCCCATCGATCAAATTTTCTTGTCTTATGTAAAAACTAACAAATCTCATAAAGTATGCAGCACATCACACTGAACAATCAACTCATATTTGCTGAACTATTAATATACTCACATAAGCTTAAATATGTAGAAAAATGTCTCACTCAGGAAATGAAAGGATAGGAAATTGATCTTCAAAAGCTAAAACCCGATCCAAAAAGGTTTCTTGAATGAAAACAAAAGAGAGTTGATAGAAATGAACTCTTTTCATGAAATCCCAATTACGCTGCGATTCTTAAATTCTTCTAATAAAAAAAGAAGGTTATAACTAACTAAACAAACAGCTCATTTCAAATACTAATCACCGCACATGCTTCTCACGAGCAAACTGACATCTGCTTACAAATGCAGCTCTCAATGAATCTCATTCTCGAATGCAAATTAAATTAAATAGGCAAGCAATGCAATTATCATACACTCACAATACACATACAAAATCAAGTACGCAACCATAGCAAACGACAAAAACAGCAAACAACCGTCAATACATGGCAACAATTCACATCGTTTACAAGTTATGAACACCCGTCAGCAAGCACCTGCTACATTACAGAAAGCTACTAACTTCTAAACTGCACTTTACCGGTAAAGACAAGTAGGAAATATTCTCTCTGAAAAGATTTCACAGTCCTTGTTTCAGTTTAGTTAATGAACTGGATGTAATATAATAGCACACACGTTCACCAAAAGTTGGATCATCATTGTAAAACAACTACCCAATACCAACCTAAAGAGTATTACTTCTACAAAGTCTATTAACCCTGAGCATAAAATTAAGTTAAAAACTGAGGGCACTCCACACTCAGGTGCCATCAGCAATCACAAGAGCTGCCTCATTTACATACTCTAAACAATACCATTTTCAAACATTCCCTTCCATGTAATAGACAGAGGTTAAGTACAAAAAAGTATCACACCAACGCGGAAATAAGCTACTCATTCTTCCATTTCTTGAGGTGAAGTTGTCCGTTAATCCCATTTTTTAATTCCATAAGGTACTTTCCACCCATCTCATTCAACCAAAATAATCAAACAGCAATTGAACACTATCATCTTGCAAGCAAACCAATTAAAATAGTTTTATATGTCTAAAGTAGCCCAAAACACTAAGAAATGAAACGGAAATGACCTTATCTACTGTGCCGGCAGTCGCACCGGAGGTCCGAAACCTTTCCTCAACCAACCACCCCGCCGGTAACCAGCTCGCAATTTCCGAACCAGGCTCTGGCAGACGAGGAGCACTTCTCCGAGCCTTCTGCGGCGTTTCCCCCTCCGCTCCATTCGCCGAGCTAGACGGTGTTGCTCCTTGAGGAGCCGCCAGTCTAGCCTCTCCGCTCGATTTTACAGGAATTTTTCCGACACCGCTGTTTCTGTTGATCCCAGGATCAATAAACGCGCCGCCGCGAAGAAGAGGATCGCTGGCAAATTGGCTGCTGAAACCGTATCTGCTCGGGTCGGGTTGGTGACCCGGAGTTGTAGTCGATGCTGTATTTGACATGAAAAACTCAACAACAGTGAAGACAACTAAAAGGAAAGTTTTGACTTTTTGACTTTCGAATTCAGTTGTAGCCGTTTCATAACCTTTGCTAACCCGCCACGTGGCAACATCCTACCCGTCCGATCAAACGATAAATATACTTTCACTATTGAGCCTAGACTATTCACCTTCTTCTGCTGTAAACATGGCAAAACCAAAACCCTCACTGACCTGGCTTCTCTTTTTTCTCCCCCATCTCGTGCTTTTCCGTACGACCGGCTCATACTCCGTCGGAGTAAACTATGGAACTTTAGCGAACAACCTCCCGCCACCGGCACAAGTGGCCAACTTCTTGAAAACCAAAACGACGATAGATCGGATCAAAATCTTCGACGCTAACCCGGATATTCTCCGAGCCTTCGCCAAAACCGGAATATCTGTAACCGTCACTATCGGTAACGGCGATATTCCGGCGCTCGCGAAACTCCAGACCGCCTCGTCATGGATCGCCAACAACATCCTGCCGTTTCACCCTCGGACGATTATCAGGTACATCGCGGTTGGCAACGAGATTGTCGCAACTCACGACAAGTTACCCATCGCAAACACTTTGGCGGCCATGAAAGGGCTGACGTCAGCTCTCCGTCTGGACGACATCTCCACCATCAAAGTTTCAATACCTCACTCTTTAGGTATTCTGTCCGCGTCAGAGCCTCCGAGTATTGGTAAGTTCCGTAAAGGTTACGATGTGAGGATCTTCGCTCCAATGCTTCAGTTCCACCGCGAAGCGAAGAGTCCGTTCATGGTGAACCCGTACCGGTACTTTGGGTTTAGACCGGAGACGTTAAATTTCGCGTTGTTTAAGCCAAACGCCGGCGTTTTTGATCCGGCGACGGGGAAGAACTACACGAACATGTTTGATGCGCAGCTCGATGCGGTGTATTGTGCGATGAAGCGGTTGGGGTATGGTGACGTGGACATTGTTGTGGCGGAAACGGGTTGGCCTCCTATGGGTGACCTGAACCAACCCGGTGTGAGCTTGGACAATGCGGTGTCGTATAATAGGAATCTCGTGAAGCACGTTAGCTCCAGGAAGGGCACGCCGTTAATGCCGAACCGGACTTTCGAGACTTATATTTTCTCGTTGTTCAACGACAATCTTAACCCTTCCTTTTCGGAGCAGAATTTCGCCCTCTTCAACCCCGATTTCACTCCGGTGTACGATGTCGGGATTTTTCGCAATCAGCAGGTAATTTGTTGCTTTTTATGTTTTCGCCCCTAGATGACATGTCGTTGAGGGACTTTTGTGCAATTAATTAATTCTTATGCGGCCGAAGATTGCCTGTCCTTTAAGATTTTTGTGTCATCGGAGAATGTTAATGACGAAATTCTCCAACACTAGTCGCTTGCGAACCGTGATCTTGGAGGGATAATTTCGTCTTTTGACACTTTATTTAGTTTATTTCCCGCCTTATATGCTTGCTTGCCTGAAAGGATATATTCCCGACAAAGACAAATCTACTAGATTTAGAACTTGCGGGATTCGGTTCGATCATGACCGTTGATTTGAAACTCTTTTACAGGCGCAGGGACCTACAAGTGGGACCGGAGGAGCTGCAGCACCAGGACCGTCCGATCAAGGAAGACAGTGGTGCTGGCCGAAATCGGACGCTAATGATGAGGCGTTGTAGAAAAACATAGACTTTGTGTGTAGCAGTGGGGTAGATTGTAGACCGATACAGCCTGGTGGGCCCTGCTTCAACCCTAATACTGTGCGGTCACATGCATCATACGCAATGAACGCTTATTATCAGAGCTACTTTGGGCGTCACGATTTCAACTGTGGATTCGGCCGCACTGGAGTGCTCACCTCCACTGATCCAAGTGCGTTCCCATTGCATAACTTTATTTTAGTTTCCAGTTTTACCCTTCATTAAAAAAATGGTGTGAAAAGTGATGAAAAGCAGAGTTGGATTACGATTTGGAATTAAAAGAGGTGTGGGTTGACGTGGCAGGTTACGAGGCGTGTAACTATGGAGTATTGGGGCTGAAGTTGGAAGACAAGAATAAGAAGTCGGTGGCGTCAGATTCGAGGAGATTGGTGCCACTGCGGAGGTTAAAAGAGATTGTGATCGGAGGTGTATGGTTGATATTTTGCGACTTGTTGGTTCTGTAATGGCAATCAGGTATGTATGTATTTATATATAGTGGGGTAGTCTCTGGGGCTCTTTGGTTTATGGTGATATTTGGGTCCAAATTGATGATTAGGATATTAAATGGTTTCCGTGAAAACTTTTAAAAATTATGCATAATATATCCCACTAATTCTTTTATTTGAGCGTGTTTCCACCCAATTTTATATTTGTTGTAAATTGCAGAATTATCAAATTCACAAAAACACTAATTAAATAATATTTGAATATCAGTTGAATAATATAATTTCTGTTAAATATTATTTGAGTATCGATTAAATATTATAATAAGATTTTTTAATATGAAATTAAAAATTAAAATCAATTGGATATCGGTTAAAAACAATTAAAAATTAAGAGATTTATACAAAATATGTATATAAAAAAAAGAAAGGTGCATGTCAAATTATTTAATCAGTATTTATGTAGTATTTAATTGGTATTCAAAATTTTTAAAAAAAACTATTCATTCGGTATTGAAACGGTTTTTAAATAGTTATTTATTGTTTTTCAAATGGTTATCAAATACAGTGTTCAATTTGTATTCAAACAAGTTTCAAGTAGTATGCCGGGATTTTTTTAAAATTATTATGACAAAGGAATTGTTTTGGACAGTTTTTTTTTTTAAATTAAAACAAGCTACAAAGAATCAAGTAGATTTCTTTTAGTAAAAAGAACAACACTATTACTTAAAAAAGGATATAAAAGTGGCACTACATATATATCAGTATTCAGTAAACGCAAGTTAGATTTATTTTCAAACTTAGAGTATCATTAACGAATTATGAGGAATCATAATACATTAGCGAGTTAGAGAAATTAACAAATCTAAATAAATGGTACCATGCTAATTAATTAAAATATTAAGAATAGCTAGTACAGAGTTAATTGAAACGATAGATCATATATAATTTTTTTTAAACTATGAGATCATAGATAATTAACTTGTTACATTATACCAAGTACAAACCTTAAAAGAAACAAATTGATCAAGAAATCTTAAAGAAACAAAACCAACGTATCGAACCGTTCATACAATTTTAACCTGTAACTATTTATCAATATTGATTTTGGGTTCAAATTTTATGGACAATTACTATTAAAAAGCGTGTTTATCAATATTCAAAAAATAATATAAAAAAATGTTAAATCGACAAATCTCCATAGTTTATGAAACCATCGTCTTAAACTTGAATATCGGTTGCCTCTACTCTCGGAAAATTCTCTGATCGATTCGTCCTCGAACACTATCGCGACAAAGAGGGCAATGCCTGTTATTGATCAGCCACAAGTTGATGCATTGACCATGATAAATATGATCACAAGAAAGAACCAAGCAAGAATCTCCATTCTTGAACTCCTCCAAACAAATAGAGCAGTAGTCTTGGCCGTGATCTCCAAAACTTTCTTGACGCTTATAAACAATTACAACGTTATTTCGCGCCGGTTCTTGTATTCTCTTAACAAGAGTAGGGTTTCTTGGCATTCCTGCTTCGATGTCGTGAGCTAGGGCATCATCGAATCGATCAAGCATGGTGGAGATTTTAGCACAGAGACATGCGATTAATAGTGGCAAGAGAACGAAAGCAACAAGTGAAATCACGAACATGGTATTGGCTGTGTAGTTATTAGGGTTAGGAGGTGATGGTGGTGCAAAAAGTTGAAAAGAATCAAAAGATGGAGAGAGAGACGACATTACTTTTCTGAAATAAAACAATCAAATTCAATGATTAAGAATGGAAAGATCAATTCCAGAAATATATGTAGAAGAATTTGTAGTCCATGTGGAGTAAGGATTTGTTTGAAACCAACCAATTGTGAAATTATAATTATCAGGCTCTGAAAAGGATTCCTTGCAAGAATTTATTTGCCTACTTCTAATGGGAAAAGGATTTCTTATGTAATGTCCGTGTTATTTCACATTTTATACATAACTAATTATTTGCAATAATAGAAAAAAGGTGAATATTCAAATCTCAGAAAAAAATAATCAAAAGAAACTTTGTATTTTTGATTTATGGAATGGTTAATTAATTTTAACAATTTAAAGGTCATGCCGATTTACTTTATGTAGAGTATCAGTGTTAGCTTGAGGTCAAACAAGCATGCGTAGAGATAGAGCACACTAATCAGTACCCTTCACTAATTAGCTTAATAACATAAAATAATACGAACTTTGCTTATTTATACATTTTTAATTTGATCTTTGAAAAATTACACCCAACAATACGACATTTACTTTCTTTTGCAATTGTGACACGATTTTCTAATTTCGTTTAAAAAAATGTAAATGCTGATGTGGCTATTTTGGGCTGCTATTAAAATCCTATAATGTTCCCAAACAGTAATCTTCCTGATAAACTTAGCTAAAATTTTTGCTAATGGTTTTAATAATTTGAAAACACTGAAATTTGTTGATGATGGGTTGTGTTGGACATTGTTTTAATTTTTTTTTTTAATTTCGATTTTCCATCAACACCCAACATAAACAACAAACCCACTTCATAATCATTCATTCTCTACCTTAAAACAATGTCCAACACAAAACCCATCATCATATTCACCTAATACAACATGTCAATCTCAAAATAAACCAACATAGAACAAAAAGGTACCATCTTTCTAAACAAACCCCTAGCTCCACCATACCCATTTACAAAATCCACCCAAACACTATAAAAATCCAATCTTTCATGCTAAAACAACTCCTAACCATCAACCCAACCATCCAAACACCCAAATCCATCATT
>CAODLS011894904.1:0-14554 GCA_948243855.1 Flueggea neowawraea
ATGTTTTACATGGGTTTTATTTTTGGCACATAAAAATGAAACTTTTCATACATTTGCATCATATAGCAAAAGGGTCTAAAATGAAAAAGGCTACACCATTACCTCCATTAGGAGTGATAGAGGTGGAGAATTCTCATGTGAGTCATTTGAATCCTATTGTGAGGAGCATGGTATTTTGCATTTTTTTTTTTGCTCCATGGACACCTCAACAAAATGGTGTTGTTAAGAGGAAAAATAAGACTTTGCAAGAAATGGCAATGACAATGTTAAATGAGAACAATTTGCCAAAGTATTTTTGGGTTGAGGCTGTAAATATAGCATGCTATGTAGTGAATAGGGCTCATATTCGTTTCATACTCAAAAAGACTCCTGATGAGCTATGGAAGGGTACAGTGCCCAACATATCTTATTTTTATACTTTTGGTTGCAAGTATTTTGTCCACAACAATGGAAAGGAAGCCCTAAGAAAGTTTGATGATAAATCTGATGAGGGTATTTTCCTTGGTTATTCATCAATTAGTAAGGCATTTAGAGTTTTTGACAAAATACTTGAGAAAGTGGAAGAATCAATTCATGTCATTTTTTATGAAACTAACCATATTTTCTTCTAGAATTGTTGATGATGATGATGCAGAAGCTAGAAGCAAATTTGAGAATCTAAACTTGAATGACAAAGATGATTCAACACAGCAAGGCAAAGATGATCAAAATATTGAACAATCAAAAGAGTTTCCAAAGGAGTGGAGATATGCTAGAGACCATCCTAAAAAGCTTACTATTGGTGATACTACAAAAGGAGTAGTCACGAGATCAACTCTCAAGCATAATGCAAACTTTGCTTTCATCTCCAAAATAGTTCCAAAGAATGTGAATGATGCTCTAGAAGATGAATATTGGATTCAATCTATTCAACTAGAGATTAATCAATTTGAAAGGAACCAAGTTTGGGAACTTGTCCCAAGACCGGATGAAGTCATAGTGACTGGAACCAAATAGGTGTTTAGGAACAAAGAGAATGAAGAAGGAGAAGTTGTCACAAAAAAATTCAAAATTATAGCTCAAGGATATCTTCAAGAAGAAGGGATTGACGTTGAAGAATCATTTGCACGGGTAGCGAGATTAGAGGCTATAAGAATCTTATATGCTTATGCTTGCTACAAGGACTTTAAGTTTTTCCAAATGGATGTGAAAAGTTCTTTCTTGAATGGCTACATCAAGGAAGAGGTGTATGTGGAACAACCTCCTAGATTTGAAGATCCTCACCATGTCTTCAAGCTAAGAAAGGCTTTGTATAGTTTAAGGCAAGCTCCTAGAGCATGGTATGAAAGATTGAGCCAATTTCTATTGGACAATGGTTTCTCAAGATGTAAAGTAGATAATACTTTGTTTATTAAGCACAAAAATAATGATTTATTATTAGTTCAAATTTATGTTGATGATATAATATATGGTGTTACTAATCCATCTTTGTGTAATGAGTTTTCTAAGTTGATGCAAAAAGAATATGAAATGAGCATGATGAGAGAGCTTAGTCACTTTCTCGGGCTGTAAATTAAGCAAACAGTGGATGGCATCTTCATCAACCAAAGAAAATATATTGGAGATTTGCTTAAAAAGTTTGGACTGGAGAATGCAAAATCTGACCCAACTCCAATGAGCACAACTACAAAATTAACCAAAGATGAACAAGGAAAAGGAGTAAAGGAAAAGTTTTATAGAGGCATGATTGGATCTCTCATTTACCTTCCAGCAAGTAGACCTAATATTATGTTCAGTGTTTGTCTTTGTGCACGTTTTCAATCTTGTCCAAAAGAATCTCATTTGAATGTTGTCAAAAGAATTTTTAGATATTTGATTAATACCAAGAATGTTGGTTTGTGGTATCCTAAAAATGATTGCTTTGATTTGGTTGGTTTCAGCAATGCTGATCATGCAGGAAACCAATTAGATAGGAAAAGCACTTCAGGCACTTGCCAATTCTTAGGTAATTCACTAGCGTCGTGGTTCTTAAAGAAACAAAATTGTGTTGCACTATCCACTCTTGAATCTGAATATGTAGCAGCTGGCAGTTGTGTAGCTCAAATTTTGTAGATCAAGCAATAACTTTTGGACTTTGGAATTATGTATCCAAAGATTCCAATCAAGTGTGATAACACTAGTGCCATTAGTATTTCCAAAAATCCAATTCAACACTCTAGAACAAAGCATATTGATATCATGTTCTCAAGGGAGATACTGAACTTGAGTTTGTTTCTACAACTGATCAGCTTGCTGATATTTTGGCAAAACCCCTTGATGAAAAGACTTTTGTTTCAATTCGTAGACGTATTGGCATGTGTGATTTGAATGAATTTTGATTGATATATGTGCATTTTTTATGTTCATTTGCATTCATGCATACATATATGTCAAAGTGATCTAGATGCCAAATGAAATCACGAGGATTAAAGGGTCAATTTTGCTAAGTGTTGGTATCTGAGACAATGTTACGTGACTTGCACATGTTGTTGTGCACGTTGTATTTGAGATGGTGCTACTAGAACTTTAAGGTTAAAACATAAGGTACGTTGTACTTGGTGGAAGATACGTTGATCATCAAGGTTGTCTAAAGGTTTATATCTAGGTTGATGTAACCTACATTGTCGCTTATGTAAGACGCGTTTATCATCGAGGATGAACAGAGGAATTTTTTCTAGGTTTAGGTAACGTGGATTGCAAAGGATGTAACACACATTATCGATTTCGAGAAAAATGTTGGAGTATCAAGTATGAGAGCTCTATGTGCATTGTATATTGTGCAATGCGCGTTGTGAAAGAGGTTGAGCTACTAGTTTGAGAGGACTTGATATTGTGCGTGTTGTAAATGGTGTAATACAGGTTTTGAAGGAAGCAGAGCTACTAAATTGAGAGTACTTGGTACTACGGGCGTTAAGGGTTGTGCAAGTTACGTTGATCGTTCTAGTTTTGGACAAAACGTATGTTCTATCTCGTGTAAGGTAAATTGTATCTTTCATATCTTTGTGTTATAAACATTGAGTTGAGACAATTTTTCCCATTAAGACACGTTGTATAACATAATAAATATGTTAGTCTTCACAGACTTTATATAATGTACATTGTATATCATACAAGTCGCGTTAAGCCATTTTTTCCAAATTTAAAACTGAAATTTTTGGTTTCCCTCTCACTTTATCTTTCAAACTCAAAACAAAACTTCTGAACTCTTCCTCATTCTCTCTCAAATTCCAAACTCAAAACCCTCAACCAACTAAATTCCTTCACTTAAAAACACTTCCTACCATCACCAAACCTACCAAAATCACAGATTTCTCAAGAAATCCCAAACCCTAATGCACACTACACTCTTTCTCACTCATGTTCTATGGTACCAAAGAAGCAATCTGAGACCACCAAGAAGAAATCAAAGGAAGTTGCTAAGAAAATGGACAAGGGCAAAGTCTCAAAGGGAGTTAAACGTCCAAGAGAGAAGCACGCCTACACAAAATCTGGGGTCCCTGTCACCTCTCCTTCGAAACAGTCGAAGAAAGCTAGAATCGAGGAAGAATCAACTAGGAGCAGTGGTCGATTCGTGGATGAAAGGGCATCAAGGCTGTTCGAAAACTTAAAAGAGGTTGGTTTTTCAGACTTTAAAGTCTTTGATTTCATATCATTAAGGGAAAGAGGTGTAAGTATTGAACATGACTTTGTTAGATTTGGTTTGAGAGACTTTTGCACCGACGCCTCTGATTTTTATCTAGACTTATTCAGAGAATTTTATGCCAATGCTCAGAGATGGATAAATGATGATGAGGAGGATTTTATGTGGTATCAATCAATTGGAGTTAAGAGCAAGGTAAATGGAGTTGAATTTATTATTGATGAGAGGTTAATCAACAAGCTTTTCAACCTACCTCTCGTTGGAATGAGAGTTAAAAGAGAGAAGGGGTTGAAGGAGTATGTAGATATGGAAGGGAACACGATAGTTGTGAACACTGAAGAGAGCCAAAAGTTTATGTTCAAGAACCATGGTGTGGTTCAAATCGAGCAAGGAGTCAAAAATTTAGATCAAAACGACTTCGGCGTGAGATGGAAGATGGTCCACACTGCCTTCAACAAGGTTTTGTAACCCAAGTCTCACACACATCACCATTCACTGTGCAAGATGAGATCTCGATATATCTCTTGATGAAGGGTGAAACAGTGAATTTTGCTTGGGTAGTGATTGACTGGATTCTTGAGAAGGTGAAGAATTTCAACCTTCCAACCTTTGCTTTTAAGGGAAGGCAAAGGGAAGATAGTATGCCATATGGGAGTCATTTTACCAAGATCTTCAAGCATTTCAAGGTCAAATTGAATGGATTCGAATCAAAGCAAGTGATAGAATCAAAGAAAATTCGAATCAATTCATTGAGGACTATGAGGCTTTATGAGACAGTGGTGTGGGGCTTTGTCTTCTATCTCTAGTTGAGAGATGAGGATGTAATGGTAAAATCCAAGGATGAAGTGATGAAGTTGAGTCCTGAAGATCGAGTGACAATCCGGAGGGCTCGAGATGATAAGAGAAAGGATCCCAAAAAAAGAAAAGAGCCAGAAGTTGAGAAGATCTCACAGCCTGCTGAGACAGTTGATGCTAGCTCAAATGAGGTTGCTAGCTTGAGGAGAGATCTTCAAGAATTAAAGGCAAATTATGAAGCTTTTCAAGAAGAAACCAAAGGAAAGTTTGAGACAATGATTAGTCTCCTTCAAGCTAACAATGAGCTATTAGTTAGCTTGCACTCACAGATTCGGGAGAAAACAAAGCAAGAAAAAGAGGATGAAATGACAATGGAACAAGCTCGAGCCATTCTTCAAAAATTTTGAGACTTTATGGAACAAGACACTTCAACAGAGGAGGATACTTCAGAGTCTAGTGATAGAGGTACTTCTGAAGTTAAGTTTGTTCCATCTACTGGGATTCGAATTGAGGAGATTGTGGAGGAAGAACCAGCAGTTGAGTATGGTCCACACCCTCCTACTACTGTTGTCTTGAGTGATTCCGAGGATGAGAAGAATAGTGAAGATGACATTGATCGCACTTACCAAGATCGTTGGATTATAGATCCTAAGAATCCATTTCTCTGATTTCTAGGCTAATGATCCACATTTTGTCATGCATCTCACTTGCATATTGTATTTACTTTTGACTTTGTTGTTACAAACTCTGTTATATGTGACTTTTCTTAATGATAATTTAGTGTTTTTTAGCCATTTTGTCTCTTATCTTATTTTATTTTAGTCTTTCCTTTTTAATATTGACAAAAAGGGGGGAGAAATATTGGCTAAGAGTTTGTATTAAATTGTTCAAGTGCTCTGTTTTCGATGAGTGCTCTGTTTTCAATGACTTGATCTTTTATAAAAAAAATTGTATGCTTGACTTAACCATAGTGACAAGGCTTAAAATCCTTGATCAAATTTGTATTTTTTGTAGTGTGCTTAAGTTTAAAACATGTGCATTGATTGAGGGGGAGTGCAAACTCTTTCCATGTTTTGTCATCATCAAAAAGGGGGAGAATGTTGACACTCAATTTTGATGATTTTAACAAAACATGTGAAAAAGTTAAGCAATGCACGTTGCAGTAATTGTTAAGCACATTGCGGTATTATCAACGCATGTTCCATATGCTACAAGTCACGTTGATCATATCAAATGTATTCTGGGTTTTTCAGTTGAGGTACAAGTCGCACAACATAAGATACAAGTCATGTTATTGAGTTGAACTAAGGAGACAATAAGCATTTGAAACTTACAAGGCGCGTTGCATGAAGCTCAAGTCACGTTATGTGAATGAGGTGTTCTTGGCATGATTTGCACTTATCTACAAGTCACGTTGTAGAGTCTACAAGTCACGTTGAAGTCAACTTGAGAGTAATGGAAATCAACATTACACTACCTTTCAAGTCACGTTGTGAGTAAAGGAGTCATCATTGAAATCAATCCTCAACACACGTTGCACACATATACAAGTCACGTTGTAGGAGGTGATGTCAGCTTCTGACAAGTCGGCCCTTCAGGATTCAAATTTGAATATTCTCTGACACCTGACGCAATCATGTGACATAATCAAAGGACAAATCTTTGGAGATCGACAAGGGACATTGAAGGTTGAAGTGCCATATGAAACGCACACTAAGGCATGATCAATGCACGTTGCAAATGGACACAAGTCACATTGTACGAAGAAAATTTTCAGGTGAGTAATCTGGATGGAGACTCAAGTCACGTTGCATAAACACAAGATACATTATATTATGCAACATTTGAGGTCGAAACATCAGAGTTGGATGCAAGACACGTTGAAAAAAAGCAAGTCACGTTGTACGTCAATGGGACATTTACAACGCACGTTGCATGGGTTACAATGCACGTTGTACCTACTGATGTCATCAAAATCAAAAATTATTTCTCGTCTCTTAACGGATATTTCAAGCCTCACAACGGCTATATTTTGGATTCTACCCATAAATAGAGGCACGCACTTCAGAGACAAAGCGAGAACGCATTGAGAGTGTGCCCAAGTTTTGCAAATTTCATTCTTGACTTTCTCTCTCTAAGTGTTTTCAAGTTCTTACACCACAAATAAGCTTTTGTATTGCTCT
This sequence comes from Flueggea neowawraea, assembly GCA_948243855.1. Lineage (NCBI taxonomy): Eukaryota > Viridiplantae > Streptophyta > Magnoliopsida > Malpighiales > Phyllanthaceae > Flueggea > Flueggea neowawraea. Next base: position 6,637 of record CAODLS011894904.1, read on the forward strand.
TTGCTTTGAGAGTTGGTGTGAGAAGATCATTCTTGTTCTATTAAACATTGTGTAAACAAGCTTTGGTTGTAAAGCTTGTAGGTAGAATATGTTTACTTATTTGTTGCCTTTAAAAAACAAGTGGTTATTGGTTTTCTTATTGAGCCAGTGAAAACAAGGGATTGTAAATGTTGTCTTGTGAGCCTAAAAAACAAGAGGTTGTAATGGTTTGCCTCCACCCGCAAGTGAGGAAGATTTAGTGGATTGAAATTCTCTAGTTGAGGCTAGAGGAGTGGACGTAGGTCAAAGAGGATCGAACCACTATAAATTGCAGATTTGTTTTCTCTATCCCTTACTTATTTTTATTTCAGTTTTTGTGGTTATGTTGATTTAGCTATTAACTTTTGTTTTTCAAAATATTGCCAAAAGTTTTCAAAAGCTTTATACTTAGCAATAAATCTAATTCACCCCCCTCTTGGATAACTATATTGGGATTACAATTGGTATCAGAGCTAAGGCTCAATATTTTAATGTCTAACAACCTTGAGTATAAGGTTCAAAATGGCATACATAGGAGATATTTCCAAATATGAAAGTTTGACTACTAACCGAGCTCATTTCTTTGATGGCAGTGATTATGTCTATTGGAAGACAAGAATGATGGTCTTCTTGAGGTGCGCAACTGAATAAGTTTAGGATGTAGTAGAGACGGGTCCCTATATTCCTGTGAAGACAGTAAATGGAGAAGAAATTCTAAAACCAAAAGCTGAATGGACAGACCGTGACAAAGAGATGGTGAGATACAACAACAAGGATATGCACATTTTGTTTTATGCGTTGAGGAAAACACAAATTAACAAGGTCCAAAAATGTTCTATTGCTCATGAGATTTGGAGAACATTGGAGATCACATATGAAGGAACATCTCAAGTAAAGGAGAACAATGTCTCATTTCTTGTGCACAAGTATGAGCTTTTCAAGATGAAAGTGGGAGAATGAATCCAAGAGATGTTTGATCGCTTCAATAGAATTTTTAATGGATTGAAAGCTCTTGGCAAGACATACTCAAACTCAGAGCTTGTAAGAAAAATCTTGAGGGAATTGCTTAAATTTTGGGCATCTAAGGAAGATGTTATTCTTGAAGCAAAGGACCTCAACAAGCTACCCTTGGAAGAACTACTTGGATATCTTCTCACCCATGAGATGAGATTGTATGAAGATGAAGCGCAAGGATCCAAAAATGACAAGAGAAGATGAATAGCTCTCAAATCTAAAGTGGTTGAAGATTCTGAAATTGAAGAGGAAAGTGAGAGTGATGATGAGGAAGTTGCAATGTATGCAAGAAGATTCAAGCGGTTCATGAAGAGGAATAAGCCAATGAAGAAAAACAAGATTCAAAACAGTAAAGATGAGCCAAAGAAGGAATTCAGGAAAGAATTCAAGAATGACTATAAGAAGAAAAACTTAATCATTTACTACAATTGCATCAAACTGGGCCATGTCAAGCAAAAGTGTAATCTTCTCATGAAATTCTCAAAATATTCAAAGAAAAAGAAGGGAAAGGCCATGAAGGCAACTTGGAGCGATAATGACGAGTCAAGCACGAATGATGATGAAGAGATTGAGGAGATGGCAAACCTATGTCTAATGGCCAAAGAAGATGATTCATCAAGTGATGATGATGAAGAGCTATATGATCTTTACACCTTTGATGAATTGCAAGATGGTTTTGATGATTTAAGTAGTAAATTTGAGGAACTTGACAGTAGGCATATTGCATTGAAAAATAATTTTTCAAAGCTTGAAGCTAAGGTGAAAGCCTTGGAGAAGGAAAATGAGGTTTTGATGAATGAAAAAATTGTTTTGAAGAAAAGTGTTGAAGATTTCTCACCCATTGCCACAAAGCTTACCAATGGAAAGGAAAACCTTAAGAAACTCTTAGTTTCTCAAAGACAATCCTTATCCAAGCATGGCTTAGGCTATATTCCTTTTTCAACTAAAAAGAGTTCAAAAACAGTTTTTGTAAAACAAGGATTTTCAAAGGATGATGCATGCTCTTATTGTGGCATTAATGGTCATTATACTTACTCTTGTAAATTGAGGCAACCTAGGTATGTTGGGGTTAAATGGATTTGGGTTCCAAAAAGAGCAATCTTATCCAACTTAGTGGTTACTAACCAAAAATGACCCAAAAAGGCTTGGGTACTAATTTCAAAAGTTTGATGTGTCTTTGTAGGTATGTATGAGAGCTAAGACCAAGAAAAGTGTGAAATATAAACATACTTTAGACAAAATCTAAACAAGTTTCAGACAAGTCCGTGCAAATACAATTTAAAATTTTTTGTTGACACGCGTACAATTTTGAAAATCTGCCAAAATATTAAAAATTGGCTTGGTACACCAGTAATATCAATTTTTTATTGGAATTTATGTAAATGTCCATGGAGAGAGAGAGAGAGAGGGAGGTAAATGAATTCTCGTATTTGAATAAATTGATTTATAACTAGAATGAAACTATTTTGATGAGCATGATATTTATTTTGATGATATATAAGATGACTTAGAGCTTCCAAGTATTATATTTTATCTTATTTACTGATATTAATAATTATTTCAAGTATTTTTTTGATTTATTTTAATATGGATATTCAAGAGGGAGGTGAATTGGATTCTTGCTAAGTATAAAAACTTTTCAAAACTTTTGGCAATATTTTGAAAAACAAAAGTTAATAGCTAAATCCAACACAACCACAAAAACTGAAATAAAAATAAGGGATAGAGAAAATAAATCCGTGATTTAAAGTGGTTCGGTCCTCCTTGACCTAAGTCCACTCCTCTAGCCTCAACTAGAGAATTTCAATCCACTAAATCTTCCTCACTTGCGGGTAGAGGCAAATCGTTACAACCTCACGAAATAAGAGAAAGAAATTATCTTAGATTCAAGTCTTTACCTTGATTGATGGAAAGAAGAGAGGAAATGGATGGGAGAAGGAGAGACGAAGGAGAATTGAGTTTTTAGGGTTTGAGGGTATGAAGGTTCGAAGAAGAAGAAAGCGTTAAGTGAGGAAGAAATGGGTCTGCTGCTTTTAAACCATAGTTGAAACGGTGTCGTTTTCATTCTAGCTAAAATGGTGTCGTTTCACTTTTTCAAGTCAGCTTATCACGCACGAACGACAGCACGCGAAGATTAGCTCAAAAAACGACATGTCGTTTCCTTTATTAACCCAAACTCACACGCACGAATGCTGATTCTCTCCGCGAACGACATCGGTCAAAACTACAGGTAGTTTAGTCAAAATGCAGAAACGACCTGTAGCTCATTTCTACTTTCCTTTTTCTTCCAACTTTATTTTTCTTTCAATTTTAATTAATTTCCACTTAATTATTCAACCCTAATCACTTCAAAAACTTCATTAACAAAAAAAATTAACACTTCAAAATATCATTAATTATTTAATTAATATTTAAATCCTTCAAAATAATTATAAATTAAAGTAAAAAAATTGGTCTAAAAATTCAACTGAAAATTATCGAAATAATTAGTCGGAAAAATGAAGGTATTGCAGTAACAATCCATAGATTAACAGACAATTTTGATTAAAGAATTGAACAATAATTTAAAAAGATAAAAATTGTTGTGGAATCAAAAAGTAAGAAACTAATTATGATCAATAAAGTAGTATATATTCTAAACTCTTCTTGATTGGTAGAAGCATTCTTAATCCCTTTCCCTTTGAAGCTGAATGTTTATATTGTCATAAATATTAGAGCCAATACGTATTTTAATACATTATAAGTATGCTTGGAAGGTATGGGGGATTAGTTCATAGATGTGTTTGTTAAATTGATTTTTGGGTGAAATGTTTATATCCTAGCTTCCCTTATAGTGGGATCGATGAATATCGGTGTCCAAAAACTCCAATCACTTGGACTCAACTATAATTTCTAATATTTAACGGTTTTCTTCTCTCTTAATGTTGTATTAGTGTGTGAAAGAATTTGAATTGAAGAGTTTCCATGATTGTCTTTGTTGAAAAAAGCGGTTTGCCCATGACGGGTGAACCGAATTCGGTCGGTCAATGTGTGATCCAGGGTCGTGGACCGAGACCAATTGGCAAACTCAATTGAGGAGAACCAAACTCGGTTAGTCAAAATGTGAACCGAGACAATGAATCGATACCAATTGGCAAGACCAATTGAGTTGGGAATGAAAATGGACCCGTTATGCCCACAAGCCTATTTGAGGGCTTATATAAGGAGTCTTGCTCCTTCCATTCTTATGAACTTCAACACACACACATAAAGAGAGAGAGAGAGAGAGAGAGAGACCTCCTGACCCTAAGTCCTGCACAAATCACGTGTGCCATCTAGACTACGAAACATTCGGACATTTCCGTCAATAACTGGAGTGTGGTTTGCTAGCACGACCAACATAGAAATTGGTCCTACTTCGCTGCTAGCTTTTATTGGAATCGAGGTTTGTAAGTCAAACCTATTTTTATACTGTTTATTTGTTAACCAGTATGCGATTCCTTCAGTCTTGTTAGGCCATTGACTTGGTAGTTTGATTTCTTAATAAAATTCTCAACTTATAAAAAAAACTAATAGGAAATTTCAAGGAAAGATTTCTATATAACAATTTATAGACTAGTGACTAGTTAATTTGCTAATCAAAATTGGATGAAATTTGAAAAATACTAAGGATTACCTTAAGAATAATTAATATTTTTTAATTGGAATTTAAGAATTTTATGATTGAGAAGAAATTATATATATATATATATATATCAATATTTTTAAAAATATTACTCTACAGTTTAATTTATTATAAAATTGTGGTATAATTAGAATTTAATAAGACTTTATGAATTGCAGGTCAAAAATGGTTAACCATATATTTTTGAACAAACAATCAATCAATAATTAAAATTTTCTAAAACAATGAAAGGTACTTTTAAGGCCTTTTTCTTTACTTTCCATTCTCATACTTTTATATATAGTATAAATATAAATTTATTTTAAAGAATATAGCATTAGGAAAAATAAAGGAAGTATCACAACTATTTTACAACTCTCTTTTCTATTTATTTTTCGACGCTCATAAAAGTCTTCTTTATGCAAATTCAAGACAATATATGGTGTGAGTTATGAGTATAATCTTACCCTATCCCTACCTTACTTATTTGTGTGTGTAATAATTCTCCTTATTTAACTCGGTTTGGCTTAGCCAAGTCGTTTGAGCGACTTGATTTATATAAATTCATTTGAATGTGTTCAACAATTTCGTACATATAAAGCTTCAAAGCCCTCAAAGAAAGTAAGAGTATTGTAAAATCATTTTCATCATCTCTTCAGAAGAAGCATCAACAAAATCCATTCTTATCATTTCGGAGGCAATGATGTAATTCAACATTTTCGTATTTACAGATAATAGTGATGTCTAATCTTTATTTTTTTGAGAATTGTAGAGCGAAAAAAGGGCTTTTAATCAATAATTATATGAAGAATTTAATATTGTGTGGTGCAAGGTACTAAAATTTCTCAATTTCAGAATTATCAAAATGATTTTTTTTAAGTTTGAACTTGTGCTGCAATTAATTTTGTATATTTTTTAGTTTACATCTAAATTTATAGGCATTGCTATATGTATATTTAAAAAAAAAATCATATGCTCATTATTTTCGAATTAATAAAAAATTCCAAATATTATTAAACTTCGACATTTGTACTTTACAGTAACTTATATAAGGCAGTCAACAGAAAAAAAAACTTATAAAAAATAATGGAAAGGGATTGATAATATTAGTAAAATTATTTTTTTGTATAATCTTTTTTTTTTCAAATATCAATCCTAGAAAAAATTATAATTAAAATTCAAAATTCCAATTGTAGTATTGGTAACTACTGGTAATATTTTTCAAGCAAACAATTATGGTACCTTATAATTTCCTTGTGTTGTATTAAGAATTTGCAATATTTAATTGCAAAGCGTTAACAAATCAAGAAAAATTGTGGAAGCAATAAATTGACATATTTACGCCATAATAAATAAATTCGTGGTAAAAGGAAATTGGTGTGCTTATGTGTGTGTTGTTTTCAAGTTAATTACATACACGGTCATTGAACTATCAAGAAATATTCAGTAAAGTCATTAAAGTAGTTTTTTGTTCAAGAAAGTCATTAAACTGATTGTTTTAGTTCAGCAAAGTCACTCAAACCGTATGACTCAGTTTTGATTGTCACATTTGCATGCAATCGTGTCACGTCAGTCCATGTTTGTAGACACTTATACACTAATGACACGTTACATGACAGAAATTTTAAAAAAAAATTGAACATGGCACAATTGTATTAGTGAATTGGGACAGTTGCTTCATTAATAAATAGAAATTTAGCGCTTTATTAGTGGACTGAGACAATTGTTTTTTGAATTTTTGTCTTGTCACGTGTTATTAGTGTTTTTTGAATTTCTGACGTGGCACGATTGCATGCACAGGTAGTGGTGAAAGCTGAGTCATGCAGTCTGAGTGAATTTGTTGAACCAAAAAAATCAATTTAGTGACTTTCTTGAACAAAAAATCACTGTTGTAATAATCTGAAATTTTTGATTAATTTTGGGTAAATTTTTCCTTGAAAATTTTTTTCGAATTAATTATTTTTGAGGGATTAATTTTAATTTAAAATATCATTAAATTAATTAATGATATTTTTGGAGTGTAAATATTTTTTGGTGTTAATATGATTTTTGAGGTGTATTGGGTAATCAAAATAAGTGAAAATTGGTTAGAATTGAAAAAATGAAAGAAAAATGGAAGAAAAGCAATAGGAAATCAGACTACAGGTCGTCTGTCACTGGTCCAAACGGCGTGTCGTTTACGTATATGCACAGTCGTCCGCGTGAAGGAAAGAAACGACGTGTCGTTTGATTCGCGGAAGAAACGACTTGTCGTTCGCGTTGCCAAACGACGTGTCGTTCGGTCGGAAGACAAAACGACGTGTCGTTCGCAACGTCAGACGACCGGTCGTTCGCGTCAACAGTAACGACTTCTTACTTAACCAAACGACGTCGTTTTGAACGAGCAAAACGACGCCGTTTTGAAATGAACCAAACCGACAGATTTTTCTTTTTTCTTCTTCTTCGTTCTTCTTCCTCATTCAACCGAAGCTCTCTCTATCGTCTTTCTCTCTCATCATCCGACCCTCTCTCTCTCTAGTCTCTCTCTCTCTCCCTCGCCGGCCGAACCATCACCGGAGGTAACCTCTTTCTCTCTCCTCTTTTCCTTGGTTTATTCGGTTCGGTTTTTTTAGAAAATCGAACGGAAATTTCGAATTTTGGAGGGGTTATTGGATGGTTTTTGGACGGATTTTTATGGGGTTTTGATGGGGGAGAGTGAGTAGAACATAAATCTAGGTTGAGAATTGATGAAATAATGATTTTTGATGAAAGGGTATTTTGGTCCGAATTCGGTTTTCAGTGTTAGGCTCGGTTTTTGGACTCCTAGGATGATTTTGAGTTGAATGGTATGGTTGAAATCATTGGGTTATGTTTGTCCCGGGATTAGGGACTATTTGGCGTAATTTTGTAACGAAAGGACTAAATTTGAAATTTACCAAAATTTGAATATTTTGAGGACTAAAACTTATATTTGACAATTAGGGACTAAATTGAAATTTTGCATAATGGCATAATTGTAATTTTGGAGAATTTTGGGGTAAAATGGTAATTTTAGAAAATTGAGGATTAAATATTAATTTTAAATTAATTAGAGAATTAATTGGGAAATTCTGAAAGGGTTAAAGACTAAGATATAATTTTTCGGTATCTTGGGAATTAAATAGTAATTTTTAAAAGTTCGGGAATTTATCTATAATATTACACCGAGGTGTAATAATTAGATAATTTTATTAGATTTTGGACCGAATTAATTTTCGGAATTTT
>CAODLS011894991.1:0-12056 GCA_948243855.1 Flueggea neowawraea
TATTTCGAATTTCAACTAATGCAGAAAACAGTGAAGCAGAGTTCCAAGAAGATTTAATAGTATCATACACAGTTTGACAATGACGCATTGTTCTCCCAAGAATTCACTAATGGTTTTCCAACAAAGAAGAGGAAAAATCCACAACCAACCTTTGCTCTCATCATCATGGAATGATCATTGACAAAGGAGGATAATTTTCATTACAAGGCAGAAATCATAAGACAAACCTCTTTGAATCTAACTATGTTTGGATGATTCAATGATCTGTGGTTCATAATTTCCCTCTGAACATGCTCGTCAATCTGCAAACACAACATAACCCTTCAATCAATCCACAATCAACATAAAAACAAGAAAAAGAGAAAACAAGAAGACGATAAAACCAAGGACCAAAATTTGTGGTAGTAAAATCTTAGACGGATTAAGGGTCGGTGGGGAAAGCAAACCTTTTGCCCTCACTCAATGAACTTAACAGCAAAAAGCTCTTTGGTCCATTTATCTCTGACAAGCTTGGCCACTCCAAAATTACCAGACCCAATATCCCTCACTATATCGTATCTCTCCATAGCCAAATTTACAATCACAACACAAAAAGGCCAACAGAAAGCTCAAACCGTCTTCTAAAGGGTTCTGTGATGCTGTCTTCTCATCAGCAGCTTAAAACCAGACGCGAGTGGGTAGGCGTTGGCCGTGACTAACAAGCTTGTGTCATCGAAGTCCGAAGACTTGTTAGAGAGTGGAAGCCAGAGTCGTTGAGTAGGGTCAGCACACTGAAAAAAAAATAGAGTAACCACTAGAGAGAGAGAGAGAGACGTGGAAAGAATGGTGAATATTGGATTTGGTCTGCAGAGAGAACAAACACACAAACGAACAAAAATGAGAGTGAGAGATGTCAGGCGGTATTGAAGGTCCAAAAATTCCTTTTTCGAGGACTCAAGATTAACCGTAGCACTCTTTAAAAGTTGTTTGTGGTGTACTTTTTTAATTTATATCTTCTGTAGTTTACCATCTTAATTGATGCAATGTTAATTGTCAAATCAAAATAACGTGGTGAACATTCTCTCTCTCTCTCTCTCTCTCTCTCTCTATATAGACAATTCTGACAAAAAAGAGAAAGCGGCCAAAAGGGTGGGACTTCTATAGTCAGGCGCCATATTAGGGACTCAAAGAGGCTGACTTTTTTTGAGCCATTGGATAGAGGACAATTAATGTCAGCCGCTGGATTAAAAAGTTGAGGGCTTTCCTTCCTCCAGTCTCCCCATCGCCGCTCTCCTTTCAAAGGACTCACTCAGACCATCTCTCTTTGCAATCAAGTGCATGTCAAGCACTCCTCGAAGGATAATCGAGTAGTGAGAATATATTATTTTTAATATAAAGTTGTAGGTTTGAATTCATTCGGACTTACTCTCATAATATTGAGTTGATCAGACTTGTACTACTCGTCTTCAATGAGATACTACGGTGACTACATTAGTGCACAGACCCAAATCTGCTGCCTGTGTCAACTATAGCTCTCGATAACATTTCATAGCGGGAAAGTTTATTCACCTACATGGTCACACCTAATAAAAATACACTACCTACCAATCTCACCCGTGTAAAAAAAAAAAAGCATGTCAAGCATCGCAGTTTGTGGGGAAGCACGGCAGTTCTTACTACAATCAGTTGTCGGATGAGACCAAACAGTACCGTCAAGAGCCTTCTCCTACCATTGGGAAATGTTATCTCTTGGCTAGTGATTTATAGGGTTCCGTTGTGGTCTAAATTCCAGAACCTATACGAATTTATCAATTCTGTTTAATTTTTTCTCTTTTCTATCTGTTCTCATAATTGTGGCGATGACTGCAGATACACGGTGAAGCAAAGAAATTTCATACCAGGCAGGCATTGAGCTCACTGTGGCTTATGGAGAACCTCGCTGTGGCGTTGAGGTGGCTGTTTATTTTTACAATAACTTCCGTTGACATTATTTTCATTACTCTGGAAAAACAGTCATTTTATTTTCTCTGTTTTTTCTTATGGCAATACAGTGATGCAAGGGAGATCATTAGCTTCTCCTCTTTTATCCTTTGGCTTCACAAGCAGGTTAAGTTTTTGCAGTGTAAGTACCCAATCAATTTCTTATCTTTTTTCAGTATGAGTAACGTGTCTTCGTTTAATAATTTTCATTTGCTAATAACGGATTTAACTACGCCGACCTTTTTCTTGGATTTGCCATGCTTGCCTGCCATTTTTAGCTGTTAATGATTACTGTTATGCAGTTCCATCTTACAAACTAAAACCTTGACCTTTAGAAAATTAATTTTGTTATCTTTTGTTCTCTTAAAACCTACCTTTTGATTTAGATTGCTAATTTCATATGGGTTTAAATGTTGGAGGTATTAACATGATATTGAAGTAATAATCTTGTTTAGATTGTGATTTCATAGAAGTTTTTTTGTTTTGATAAGTGATTTCACAGAAGTTTGAGTTTGTTGATGATGCATTCTATGAATTTGTTGAGAATTTGTTTCTTTGGTTATAGATTAGGTGTTCAAAATGCAATCTACATTGCTATATTGTTGGCCAAAGAGCAAATGCAGTCCATATTTCTAACCTTTTGGCATTTAATGCCTCTGCTTTGCAGTTTGTTTGATGAAGCAAATGAGAAAGAGAAATGAAAAATGATTTCAGTACCTCTCTTTGAGGAAGATTTTTACACAAATACCTCCATTTAATGTATGCTCTCTCCTAAGGAGGATCTTGCAATTTTTTTTGTGAAAGAAGATTTCTGCTGCTCTATTTCTAATAAGTTTTCAGTTCAAATTGTAAGGAAAAAAAATGTACTTCAAATTGAGTTTGTAATAATTTTTATTGTAACTTAAGAAATTGGTTGTTTTCATTTAATTTTAGTTAATGAAATTGAAGAATTTTTTTTTTTAATTTTGTGTTCAATAATAATGAAATTGAAAGAAACCGTCAAGTAATATGGCTTCAAGTTTCATTTAGTTAATAAATTTGAAAGATAAAATTTTGTTTTCATGTAATAAAAAATTGAAGTAATGTCACACAAAACTGTTGAGCATAAGCTAATTGTCAACAAAAACTAGTAAAGATCCAATTAAGACGTATTTATTAATTGTGGTATTATGAATTGGCTTATAAGAACCCTTATGCAAGTATGGTTCCTACCAAGGGAGTATGTTTTTTCCTTTGATTGTATTTGTAATTCGCTCATTTATAGGTGAAATCTCTTATTTCTTAATGAATGCAAGTATTTTGTATCATAATAAATGAGTGTATCGTGTTTACTTATAAATGAGTTTCGTAAATACTTGAATATTTTCGATACAACCAACTAATTTGGACTTGATAAATTATATAAACTTCATTTAAAAAATCAAAGAAAAGAATAAAGATGAATATTAATTGGGCATTATGTATTATCAAATTAGATTCGTGAATTTAACATATTGGTCTATGCGTAATATTTAATTAAAGGAGCAAGAAAAGACAAAATTTGAACTTTATAGAGATGAAAATGCAAGATAAAAGCACTATTGAAATAATAGTACTTAAAGCAACAAACAAAGAATTCAACTAATGTTGCTTAAAACTTTTGAGCAAGGATCCAAGATAATTTAGATATATAAATTACATTAAAATTGAATTGTGCAATATTTATCATTCTTTCAAATTTTATTAATACAAAGTAAGAATTTAGTTATTGTCATTTGTACTAAATAGACACCATTGTATATTAAATGCATGCATCACAGTTACTTTTACTATAATTGTGGGCTTCAAATTCGAGCTAACTGTCAAATATGCATTTACGTGGAAGAAGCATGGGTGTTCCTATCCTAAGAGTTTGAAGATTATTCATCAAATTTTCGGATCATAAGATGAAATACCTAAAAGTAACTTAATTATGTTTGAAACACATAATGTAAAAATACTTAAAATGTTATTTGTATATACGACAATGAATTTAGTAACTTGTTCATTGTTATATGATATATATTACTTACTCATCTACACATAATTTCAGAAAGTTTTTTTAACACTTATTACTTTAAAAAATGAAATTTGAACATTTAGAGACAAATTTTTTGTTATCTAAGTGAAATTTTTTCAAAATTAAATAAAAAGTAATTAAATTAAATAACTCATTAGTTACTTATTTTTTTTTATTTAATTTTTAAAAATTCTGTAAAAATTAAAAAAGTTAACTAAAAATTTTTAAAATTAAGTTAAAAGTAATTAAATTAAGTGACTCACTACTTACTTAATTTTTTTATTTAATTTTAAAAATTATTTAAAAAAAATATTAATTAAAAAATTTTAAAATTAAGTAAAAGATAATTAAATTAAGTAACTCATCAGTTACTTAATTGTTTCTTCTTTTACTTAATTTTTAAAAATTTTGTAAAAAGTAAAAGATTAAGTAAAAATTTTTAAAATTAAGTAAACGGTAATGAAATTAAATAACTTACTAGTTACTTAATTTTTATTTTTTTTATGTAATGTTTAAAAATTCTTTAAAAAATAAAAACATTAAGTAAAAATTTCTAAAATTAAGTAAAAAGTAATTAAATTAAGTAACTCATCTCTTACCTATTTTTTTTACTTAATTTTTAAAAATTTTGTAAAAAGTGAAAAAATTAAGTAAAAATTAATTAAATTAAGTAGATCACCAATTACTTAATTTTGTTTCTTTTACTCAATTTTTAAAAATTCTGTAAAAATTTAACAAATTAATTAAAATTTTTAAAATTAAGTAAAAAGTATTTACATTAAATAACTCACCAGTTACTTAAATTTTTTACTTTCACTTAATTGTTTAAAATTCAGTAAATAACCATTAAATTAAGTAGAACTGCTTAGAATTAAGTGAAAGATTAAACTATTAAGTAACTTATCAGTTACTTAATTTAATTATCTTTTACTTAATTTTTTAAAATTTTATAAACGGTAAAAAAATTAAGTAATAGACCTGAAAATTTTATAAAAGATAAGTAAAGTGCATAACTTATCACTTACTTAATGTCTTTTAGTTTTACTTAATTTGTTAAAATTCTTTAACTAATGTTGCATACTTCGTTTGTTCTACTCCCAATTTAAAATCAATCAATGGATGATATTAATTTCCCTTCATCCAATGGTTCTAAACTTATTTGCCTCATTGAGTCCCCATAATAGTTGTCTCACTCCAGAATCCACCAAGTGGTTTTCTCGAAAGAGAGTTCGGTTTGGTTCGGTTAATGGTTTCGAGAGAAGATGGGAATGCATCTGAGAGAATTTGAGGGCAATACAGTCTTTTCAATTGTCTGTTAATGATACTTAACAGTGTTAACAATTAGGGACCCAAAAAACTATTTATGAAATAAAGGGATGAAACGACTAATATGTGAAACATTAGGGACTATTTCTCAAATTTTAACCTATTACGTCGGCTAAAATACATTACCGTTTTAGAACATTTTAAAAGGAACCGCCTCTCCTAATTAGTTACCGTTAGCTTCATCCTTTTTCTCTCTCTCTCTCTATATATGAATATATATTCTGAATATGGGTTTAATGATAAGCATGGGCTTGATTATCTTTTTTCAGTTCTTTGTTAGATAGGATTCTCTGCCTTGTATTGAAAGCATTTTTTGATTCATAATCATAAACCTTGTTTTGCTTTCTCAATTTGGTTAAATTTTTTGGTTTATCATAAATTCTTGTATTGAGGGTTTTTTTAAGTCTGGGTTTTGACGATATAGCGTTTCTTTTGGTTAAATTTCTTTTGCTTTTGATCCGGTGAAACCAATTCAAAAAGATTTGATTTGTTCATGCAGATCTTCTCCTTTCTCCTATGCTTCTCATTTGTATTGACAATTTTTGGAGCCCTCTTTCTTGTGTTCTTGTGCTTATTTTTCTGGGTTTTGACAATATAGGAGTGCTCTTTGTTGCTTTTCTCGATTTCTTATTCAATTGCACCTATCTGGGTTTCTCTGTTTTGGTGATCGAATTACTGATTACAGGGGAGCAGTATAATGTAACAGTAAAAGAATAAGAAGAAGAACAAAGAACAGAAGAAAGAAGATAGCATAAAAAAAAACGAAGAGAGCAGAGCAAAAAATCCAAAGAGAATGATAATTCAATACGTCTCGACATGTGTTTGGGTTTCTTTGGTTGTTTGACAATATAGGTTTGCGCCGGACTTGGTGGGTTTCGAGGTCTTTATGCCACCGTTTCGATTGCGAAGATCAGATAAGCTCCTGACCCTCTAGTCAAGTAGTTTAATCGTGTTTAGTTACTAGAAAATAAATCTATCCATTGAAAACCAAATTTGAGTTGATGAATTTGAAAGAAGCAAATAACCCAAACTTCTTCCTATATTTGATCATGAATTATTGCTTTTGAATGTTCGTTGATGTCAAATAATGATGCGTATAGATGTTGTTTTCTGTCGACACTCTTTAAGAATGATTTGTTTTGAACTGGGTTTGTTTTTTTCACTTATCATGTGTGTGTGTGTGTTCTGTTTTCTGGAATTCTAATGGGTGCACTCACTTTTATTGTGGTTAACTTAATGGTTATGGTGAGGATGACATTTGAGGAAGGTGTTTCTGTGGGAGGCACAATGATGATTACTGTCCGTTTATGATTGCCAATCGCCATTAGTAGATAGTGTTTGATTGCAATTATTGTTGTTATTGAGATCATGAATTCAAGTTCTCTATTTTTCAAATTGATCAAAAACCCACGTTCTCAAATTTGGGTTTCTCTGTTTTTTTCACAATCATCACTTGTTATTTATATCCTTGCGTTCTTGAAATTCACAGTGGGACCATTGCTTTTGCTCTGGCTGCTATGATAAAAATTCAGAAATATTGAACTTTGATGTTTCACAAAAAAAAGAAGGAATTTTTGGAGGCATTTCCTGTTACTTGACTTTTTTCCCCCTTCTTTAACTTCATCTAGATCTTCTCCATTCTCCTCTGTTGTGTTTCTATGGTTTATCTTCGGAGTCCTCTTTTGAATTCAGCATGAGTTCAGAACTCCTTTCTCTGGGAACGATTTGTTGTTCTGTAATTTTATTTGACTGTTTAGCAAAGTCATCTTCGTCTTCCTCAACTTCTTCATGTGCATTTGTCCCTGCATTATTTCAGAGACCTTTTATATGTGCTTTGTTGTCTATTCCGAGATCATTTTTGTTTCCTAGAATTGGTTATTTACCTCTTGCATGATTTCAAAACTTTGCAGTCCTCATCTTGTGTTTAGTAAGGCTTTGTTCTTTGGAACATAATTTGCTTCTTTTCTGCGTCATTGACAATATAGGAGACCTCTTTGCTTCATTTACTTCTCAAATAATGATGCCTTTAATCTGTTTGTTTTCTATCAACTCTCCACAAATTTGATGTTCTTGTTTTTGTGTGATAGTGTTTTCTTAACTCCACCCACTTCTTCATTTTCTTTTTGTGTCCTGCATTGATAATTTTGTCTTCTATTCTGAAATATTATACTACTACAACTTCTTAACTCCATACTACATCTCATGATGTATTTAACGTTCTTGGAGAGATCATATTTACCGGTACAATCATATTCAAATTTAAACATTAATTCTATTGCTCGTGCTCCTGTGACACTAACATTTTCTTCTCCTTCTCTAACTTCATCTAAAAGATCTCCTTTCACATCTCTTCCTCATTTGTATCATCTGCCCTCCTACTATTTAGTTGGGATTGGGTTGGAACTTAAACCTTCAAAGTCCTCTCTCTTGTTTACAGAAGAGTTAACTTTTTTTTTTTGCATAATCTATTGTATTTTCACTTGTTAATGAATCCCAAAATTGTTCATGAGCTTACTTTAGGGGTCATTTATGTTTCCTTAACTCCATATGTTTCTTCATTTCTTTTCCTTTTTGTGTTTTGCATTGATTATCTTGTCGTCTATTCTGAATTATTATACTACTGTAACTTCTTACTTCCCAAAACTGTTCCATCTCTTTGCATTATGTCAAAGATCTTTTCACCTTCTTATGGTGCAAAACTACGATTTAGTTGACATATGTTCTCTCAGTTTGGTCAATTTTCTTGACCTCCTTCAATTTCAACTCTATCTAGATTTCCTTCTTCTGATACGCATTGTTTCCAAGAATTGTCTTATACATGCTCTTTGTTTTTCTTGGTGATATTCAGCTTTTACTCTTGCTTTTGTAATTATCTTGTATATATCTGGACTTTGTCCATGCCTGTCAGCTTTGTTCTCTGGAAGAGTCTTGTGTCTATTGTCATCACTTATTTATCTGTTGAGTTTAGTTCTGATGATAATGTACACAAAACATCCATGAACATTCATGAAAGAAGTGCAAACGTGTTGACTCTATAATTTGTGACTCTGTGATTTGTGGTAACAAAGCACATTATGGATGATCTATGCACGTAGAAATGGTACAAAGCGTATAGACGTGTATGATACTGGAGGCAGAAAGCATCATATATCAATTTACGCACGCAGATATGGTACAATTCACGTTGACGAGGGTCCAGATTGATGAAAAGAAATTGTGCAAAAGCCGAGGCACGTTGACCATTTAGTCAAAGCACATTGATGAGCAAAGATGTGATCTTTAAAGAGATGATCAACGCACGTAGATTGTTGAGCTATGAACGTAGACAAGAATGAGCTAGACTAACTGACAAAAGCAAGACGCTCTTCGGGAATTTGAATTTGAATATTCTATGACACAAATCATGTGCAAAATCAGAGATGCAAACTTTGAAAGGACGACAACGCACGTTGAAGAAGGAGCTACGCACGTAGAACTCCACTAAGTAAAAATTACACATTCTAGAGTTCAGAGCAATGCATGTTGAAGGATGATCAACACACATAGAAGAATGAACAATGCACGCAGAAGAAGAACAACACACGTAGATGTTGATCCACTCAAAGCCGAGACCACTGGAGTTCTGGCAACGCACGTAAACTTGGTATCAACACAAGTAGAACTCAGATGCGTACAACGCATGTAATGAAAGGTGACGCCATTGCCACGACCCATTCCTGGGACCATGATCGATGTACGAGATGAACCGTTTATGGTCCATCTAGCACAAGCCTCAAAGTACAGAATTTCTACCCGAAAAATGTTTCAAAGAAGAAAGCCTTACTAATAATAAGAGTGTGGACCTCCAGCTGAATTTGAAAACAACAGAAAATGGTACTAAACACAAGATTAGAACTATGAAGGTTTGAAATCATGCAAGAGAAATAATAATTGCTAGAAAACAAAAATTATTTCAGAATAGACAACAAATAACATATATATGGCCTTTGAAATAATGCAGAGACAAATGCAACAAAGAATGATTTCAGAATAGACAGCAAAGAACATAAATATGGCCTTTGAAATAATGCAGAGACAAATGCAAATGAAGAAGTTAAGGAAGACAAAGAGGACTCTGAAGGTAGGCAATACAAATAAGGAGCATAAGAGAATGTGTAGATAAAGTTAAAGAAGGACAAGAGAGTGTCAAGTAATAGAAGATGCCCCACAAATTGAAATTGTTTGTTGTGAAATGTCAAAATTCATTTCTTTTTTGAATTGGTATCATGGGAGCTAGAGAAACATCAATAATCCCTCGAAGAAGATGCTTGGATAAAAGAGAAAAGAAACAAGGCAAAGGGAGGCTAAAGATTACAAATGGGCTCTAGCATAGATGGAGTAGTATCGTGGGAAGCAAGAAGTTCCAATTATAAAAAAAATCCCAGAATAGACAAAAAAAAAACCCATCAGTGGTCGTAATCTTTCTGTATAAGTATTGCACTTGGAACATTTCTGTACAGTACATATATGGAAGCTACAAACTGCTATTTTGTGCTTGTATTCTAATCAGTAAGAGTCATCTCCAGTAGCAATAGAAGGGCCAAGATAAGGTGCTCCTATCACTACTAGATCATCTGGAAGGTCTTTCTCCTGAAGCACTGTGTAACCTGCCAACATATAAGAGACCGAACTACAGATTAATTATCACCATTTCGATTCTTGAAATATAGTTGGTACCATGGGCATACTTATGCATATTAGTACCTACCAGGAAGGGAAAGAAGAGGGAATTCAGAGAAGTAAGTGGAGGGTCTTCCAAGTTCTTCAGAGTAAGGAGGAGACAACACGTCCAATATGGCACAAGGTGTCAATGCAGTGAATGAATGTATATTTCCTCCACTCCTTGGAAACAAGACTCTTGTTTCGCATGGTGCACTCAATATTCCATCCATCACAGTCCCCACTACTCCTACTGCACCCATCACCATTTCATTATAATCCCTACAAAAATCTAACATATGGAACATCTTTTTTCATAGATTTGCAGTTAATTATATGTAAAAAGATCTTAGATCATGCGTAAGGATTGTAGAATCCTTACTTGTTCGGCAGTTATAAGTTTCCACCTTCACCCAATCATAAGCTTTGACATAAACAGATCCATAAAGAAGCTTGCTTAGAACTGTCATTCCAGGGTGATCATGAAGGGGGAAAGTCGCTCCTGCGGGAAAGCAAAATATTCCTATCTGCCCATGAAAAGATTTTTAGTCTCCTTATTTGTGATATTTTCCTTTAATTTCAGATGCAATTCAATGTTCCAGAACACAAATAGGTCAAAAGAGGCATGTACTTACAGAAAAACTGTCACATTCGTGAATGTGAATGTAAGTAATTTCAGAGACCCCTTGCCCCCAAATTAGTCCATTGACACCTACTGGACTTGAAACTGCAGAATCAGGCAGGCTGAATCCGTCGATGCCAACATCAGCAGCTTCAAATGTATCTGCATTACATAACTTCTCTTAATCAAATTTTACAGTTAGCAATGTGAAATTTGTTCATTCACACACAAAGATCTGCCAATTCGTTTACCTAACAGATTTTTCAACACATGTATCTGCTGAAACGTGGGCAGATCTTCCTGCCCCAACACATCGTTGCAGGCATCGTACAGCATCTGCACTCTGCTCCGTTCCATTTTGAGACAGTCCATAATTTTGTGCCACAGATAAATGTAACCCTGCCCAAATATTATAGATACTTAGGATTTGAAAGCAAGAAACAACGTCAACAATACCTGGGGCTTTTTATTGACTTTAAATATTACAGTGGGCTTCCTTATTACATGTGTTTCATGTCATGGGAGACCTTGAAGCAAACACCTAGTACCCACAAAGGGCTCATGTCATTAGCATATAAGAGATATATGTTTGATTAGATTTTGAAAATTAAATATTGACACTACCTAATGATACTGTTGCTTGCTTTCTACCTGATGACAATAAAATTCGTTAGATTCTGACCATAAAAGGAACGATTGTGTGCAAGTGATAGTACCATGGACAGAATCTCATCATGTGGCCTTATCTGGAATTAGAATGGTATAATAATTAGACTATTAACCGTAAATTTTAACCATAGACATGGCCTCTGTTTTGAATAGGCATAGACTTCAAGCTGTTATTAGGCATGGACTTCAAGCTGTGGATTCAGTGGCCTGGCTTCACATGGTTTGCTTTTTATTTGGTGGTGTGGACAAACCTGTTAGTGGGGACAAATTATTGGTCACGTCATGAAATGAAAAATGCATGTCAAACGTTTTTTTTCTTTTAACGATGCTTTGTGAGACCGTTGTTTTAAGGATTTTGGCATTTGGTTCCTACTTTAATCATTTTTAATAACAGGTTTGTTTAAAAAGTATAAGATTAAGTGCAAAATTTATGGCGGTCCCTGAGTTTTGGTGTATTGTTCATCTCGATCTTTACGAGTTTTACAATAGTCATTTCGATCACTGACCCTTAACATTGTTAGTTTTTTACTATGCCACACCGGATTTGTTGATGTGGCATATACTGTCATTGATATTTAACATTGTAATGGTCATTTTACCCTTAACCCAAACCAAACCAAATCAAAATCAAAACCCACAACTTTGCAAAAAACCAAACCAACCCGTCACCACCCAACACTATCCCGCCACCACCTGTTCTTCTTCTCCTTTGCAACAACCTCTCTCTCTCTCTCTCTCTCTCTC
>CAODLS011895371.1:0-14149 GCA_948243855.1 Flueggea neowawraea
CGTATTTCTGATTGCCAAGCATGCTGTACAATTTGTCATGCAGAGAAGACGTCGATGGGAATTACAGAGCAGGTATATAAGTTTAACTGCTGTGGTATCAGAATACTTAGTGAATTCTTAACAATAGCAGTTGCTCTTTGAGTGGGGGCATCTATTTGCAAGTGCATTGCTGAATGTCAGGAATTAATTTATTTAGATGTTGTATATCTTGTTCTGATGAATATTATTATTAGTCAAATAAGTGATTGGATTTGTAGTCAGTCTATCCATATGTTCATAAATGAATGCTAATAGCCATGCCGAATTCCTACTTCCATTCTTAAGTGGCATGTGATTGATGTAGGCATGGTAGGAATTTTTTCTATTACATTATCATCTCCAAAAAGTTGTCATTACTGATGTCCTTCTCCTTGCCATGTTCTCACTATCAAATCATATTCCTTGACAACTGAAGCTAATGATATTGTTCTTGCAGGGTTCTTGCTGCTGCTGCCAAGAGATCAGGCCAAGATAATGAAGGTAAATTGAAGATTATGTTCACAATACATTTTTACAGGAAATTATTTGTGTGCAATTCTCAAGTATTGCATTTTATTTTCAGGTACAAATGCAAAAGCTGAGAATGGATCAGATAGTGCCAAAAGAGAACGCCCAATTCCAGATCTATGTGTGATATGCCTTGAGCAGGAGTATAAAGCAGTTTTTCTCCCGTAAGCATTCTAGCTCTGTTCATACAATCTTTAAAATGAGGGTATAGGAAGACGACTCTGTTTCTGAATCAATCTTCTATCGTCCCTTTCATTTTTACGAGTTTTTCTGTTTTTGTTGATAACCTGCTTAAGAAAACCAGCATATTCATCTACAACATCTCCCTATTTGAAATGTAATACCCAGATAACAGTGGGTATGCACCTTTCATCCCACGGGTAGCACGCACCAGTCAAATAGCTTTCACGGCCCATCAGTTATGTTTAGGAGAAGAACTACTTTTTGAATTACAAGTAATTGAATTGGGTTCTCACTATTTGCAGGTGTGGTCATATGTGCTGTTGTACAAATTGCTCTTCTCATTTGACTAGTTGTCCACTGTGCCGAAGACGGATAGATCAAGTAGTGAAGACCTTCCGCCATTGAACTCTAGCTACAAAGATTCCTAAGAAGTGCACCATTCATAGACATGTACAACCTGGAGACAGAATCTTTAGTCTTAGGGCATAAGGGATTCTCTTGATCACCGCAATAAGAATTGATTCTACCTGTAAATCCTTTCATACTGATTTTGTTTGTATAAGCTAGAAATTTGTTTTCTTTTGTTCCTGTGTAAGATTCCCTGTCTTAGGTTGGTTATAACGCGGCTAGGATCTCATATTGGGATCCTAGCCGCTGACATGGGGATGCGTAGCCCGTACTCCTGGGGAAGGAAGGGCTACATGTGTCATATGCGGGGCCAGTTAATTTTTTTTTTAAATCAAAATTTGACCGTTGGATTGTTTTGATCCAATTGTCAAATTTACTCCAACGGGATTAAAATAAAATTGTGTTTAGTGGAAAGTTGAGTAGGCGTCTCGCGAGACTCTTAAAGTAGCCCCTGGGTTACGGATGAAAAAGCTGAGGGGTTAAAAACTTGAGACTTTAATAAAATAACAATAAAAACGTTGAGCAGACGTCGGGACAATTTTAAGAACCGTGGGTTACGAGTAGTTTTAGATCGTGTAGGATCATATTCTGAAAGTTGTTTTTTTTTTCTATGCAACAAATATCTTTGTTATGTAATGCAATATTAGAAATTGTACATCTGTGCTTTCTTAGCCATCTAGATCATCATAACCATGAAATACATGTACAACTATTTCAGCTATCCGCCTTCAATGCCAGAAAATATGCCAGTCTCCTCTGCACGTATCGAACCTGATCTCTTACCCTGACAACTGACAAGCTTTGCAGACAGAGTTCCGAGTGACAAGACCTGCTTGAATCCTGAGAATAGACGTGTACATACTAAACTTCTTTTCTCTCAAGATGGTGAATTTTTTCTGCGACTCGACTATAGCTCAATTGAAAAAGAAAACAATTGTGAAACACGTGTCACATTAAAATATGACTCCAGGAAGAGTAGCTGGAGAAGCATATTCTCACTATTACATATATGGAAGTTGATCTCAACAAATTGGAGATGGGATGTGAACTAACACAAGAAAAGGATAGCTCTTGATTGGGAAGCGAAGAAAAGTGAGAATCTTGGACAGTGGAAAGGAAGGTCCTCTGAAACAATGGAGCTTTCAAGCCAAGTAAAAAAGGTGTCACCCACATACAAGATTCTTGCAACTCAGATTTCTTAATTTCTTAAATCTTTACCCTTGAATCCTGTATCAGATTCCTTCTTCATACACATACGTAAAAAGCCGTCAGTTTTCTGCCTTGATATTTCGTGTAAACCAGCTAGGGCGTCTCAAATTTCTCGACTTCTAGGCTGTACTTCTCAAGAGAAAACATGATGGAGAAAAGCAAAAAAGGAGAATACGATCCTGAAGGCGTCACATCAGTTTGGAAAATGCCGAAAGTTGGTGCCTTTACTTACTGCTCATAGTCATAAACAATTCATTTAAAGATTCTGCAATTTCATCACAACAGCCCATGGAAATTATTGTTTGTTATCGTATAAACTGCCTCGGAAACCTCTCAATCTGCCCAACATATGCAGTATAAAACCTTGACATTGAACTTAAGTTTGCATCAGAGCCTTTTCTTAAATTGCTTTATATTTCCAAGACCTGCTCTAAACTTTTCTTCTTTTTTCGTTCACATAATGGATAAGAAAGACAGCAACAGTTCCTCCAGGCATATGTGTGACAAGATCAAGGATGCTGCAGTGTCCGTTTGTCCTGATTTCAAAGCAATTCGCCGAATCAGGCATCGCCAAAGTTCTCACACCCCTGCTCTGAAAACATCACAACCAAAATCAACCCCACATATCGGTAACGGTAAGATCATTGAAATCCATTCCAGACCTGACCCTCCAAAACCCGCCAAACCGGGACAGGACAACAGACACCGGAATGGGGAATTGGTAAGCATCAACGTTGATTATGAGAAACCAAAGCCATCCCCACAAGTAGTGAAAGTCGGTTCCAAGGTTGGACGAAAAAGCAACGCCAATCCTGAAGTGGAATCAGGAAAGAAAACAGGATTGCAGATTGAAGACACCTTTACTAACTACATCAACCGGGCTACGCACATTTTTAGGACTTCAACATTTGTGGGTAGTGATCATGGAAAGGGATCAAAGAAACAGAATGATCGTGAGAATAGCAGTAATGCATCAGCAGGAAAAGATCACAGGTTCACAGAGTTCATTGACCGTGCCAAGAAGAAATTCAGAACCACTTCAAGTATCGGTGGTGGCAGGTCTATTTCTTTTAAGTGAAAAACTATTTCACAACACATCCTGTTTCGTATTAAAGTGGTGCTTTGATGAATAAAGACAGCTTAAGAAGGAAATGATTAACACTGGTGTGATGATTATGTTTATAATTAATTAAGTGTTGTAATAATTGTATAATTTGGATTATTACCTATTGAAATTCTGGGATTGAGACCGGAATCATATAAATTCCAACTTCAAATGAGCGTCAATATTTGTACTACTTAACGAAGCAAAATTGGTCTGTAATGCTAAAATTTTATATATTATATTGATTGTGTTTAAGTATCATTTGAGTACTCTGTCTTGTTCTTGAGAAAAGTATGTTAGATTTGTCAAATTGCCATTATGTTTCATTCACATCTCTAATTATTGAAACCTAATGCCTAATGCATATAGCTAAATTTGATAGATATCTCTTCAATAGAAGAAACAAAAAAAATTATCATTTTTCCGTAATCACTTTAATGGACTGGTCAAACGAATTGGGATGAGAACGGGATAATGCATTCATTCACGCTTCAATTCATTGGCCTTTGGAATCATGTAACTTTAAATCAAAGGTGACTCATTGTTTTTTGTAAAAATTCTATTAAATGGCTCATTCTTTTTAATTAGGGGTGTTCAATCTTTAATCATTATAATGTACTCTATTGAGTGTACGATGTATTTTTTAATATAAAAAAATGTAGGTTACAATTGACCAGTGATCGAGAGTGTCAGTTTGTTAGTGTTAATTTTTTAAATTAAAATATATATTTTTTAATTATTAATTTTAAAAATTACTTTAAAATTAAATAAAAATTATAATTTATCTTGCATGCCCAGGTAATGCACTGGTTTTCTCTAAAACCGAGCTTGGAGCGTCTCCTTGGGAATCAAAGCTACCTGTGGCCCAAAAAGAGTTCATAAGGTTACTTGTAACCGGACTATAAATAAGACTATCGTTCATAATCCGATCTACGGGAATGCGGGGTCAGCTTGACACATTAATCTTTTTTTATAATCAAAATTTGACCGTTGGATCGTTTTGATCCAACGGTCAGATTTACTCCAACAGTAATATTATTGTTGGGACCGAAAAATTACCTTTTTAGTCCCTAACGGCTAGTTTTACCAATTTTCCTATAAATACCCCCTATACACATTTTTTCTCTCATTTCTGCACTTCAAATACTCATTTATCTCCCCCAGATTCTCTCAACTCTTAAAATTTATCTTCATACTCTCAAATTACTCTCACTCCAATTTTTTCCCCCAAAATTATGGATTCCAACAATGAAAATACTCAATCATCTTCTCAAAATAACCCATCAAATTTTATCAACTACCGATATTCTCAAAATAATTCATCAAATTTTTTCTCTTTGACAAACTATCAATTCAATCTCACCGCTTCATTTTCCTCATTTCCATATCAACTTGCACTTTCCAATTTTGGTAATTTTTAAAATTTTACGTCCAATCATTTTTTCACAAAATAATCATTTTTCACAAAATAATCCTTATTTGTAATATTTTAATTTTAATGTAATTTTTTTTTATTTTAATTTAATTTTTAAATTTTATGATTTATTTTATATTTTAATGTAATATTTTTATTTGAATGAACTATTTTTATTTTAATGAATTTGTGGTAGAAAATATTAAATGAAGTAGTAGATAAAAATTGGGCGATTAAAATAAAATTGTGTTTAGTGGAAAGCTGAGTAGGCGTCCCGCGGGACTCTTAAAGTAGCCTATGGTTTACGGATGAAAAAACTGAGGGGTGAGAAACTGAGGACTTTAATAAAATAACAATAAAAAATCTGAACAGACGTCCTGTAGAACGACTTCAAATACCATGAATTATGAGTAGTCTAATATCAGACCTCGTAATTTCGGACTTAATCCTTTTGTTCTGCTTCCTCAATGGATCTAACCAGATCTATAGGTCCTAATAATTCTCCGAACCAAATGAAGGCTTAAATCCACACAACCCCAAGGAAGGTGCTAGGCCCTTGAAACATCAAATATTTTTAACGGTTTTAACGATTAGCAATTGAAATTTGGAATGCATGGTTAGGTTTGGATTTGATCAAAACTCTACATGATTAACACTTAAATTGGTAATGTTGGTGGACCATACATAGATAAATAGAAAGTGTTGAATCACTAGCAAATAGGTCGATGCAAATAAGGCAGTTACATTGTCGAATTGGTGGAGTTGTGGGCAGAATGAATCATGTGTGTGTGCCCATTACAGGCTGTCGTTGCTGCGTAACTGTATTTGGAAATCTTAAGGAGATAAGTTTAGGATGAGAACATATGGATTGTTAGCTTGCTTTTTTAGTTACTCCACCAATGCCCATGATTTTCTTGGTTCTTGTTTGTCCAGTTTCTCTACCTAATTGTCCCTCCCTCTACACTGTTCTGTTCCTATGTGTCAAACTTTTTTTTTTTTGGGTTTGACAAAAGAAATTTCTCCATCAAGACCACCACAACGGGTATCAAACTCCTTAGATGAGACTAACACCTCCGAACTCACAATCTCAAATATTTTAAAAAATAATTCTTGCAGATGTTCTCCAGGAGATTTTAATCTTATTAAGAATTGAAGGATCAATAAATGATGCCAACAAATTTCAATAGCAAACAAATAGAGAGAACAGACAATTTACGTGGTTTGACTTTTAAGCTTATATTTTTGGGCAAAAAAAGAGCAAAATCCACTAAATAAAATGAGGACTACAATTATGGCGAATCTCTCAAAAAACCAAAAAAAAAACCCAATAACCAATAGCACTCAAAGTTTGTCCCTCAAATGTATACAATAAACCAAAGGATTTAACCAATATTTTGTACCTAAACAAGAGACCAAACAAACATTATTACTTTCTCACCTCTCACCACCCAGCTAATGTTCTTTCTTTCTATCTCTTTGCTCTCTTACTTGGCCTCAAGGTTCTATTACGTGTTTCTCATTTATGTGTTTCTCACTTCAATTGACCATAAAAATTCACGACATAATAACATAAGTGGTAATTACGCGGTTTATCAATAAAACTTTGCAATGTTAATTTTTCATATGGATTGTTTTTGTTTAATACAGATACACTTTTGCAATATTTTGTCCGTACGCGTGTCACTTTTAAGATTCACAGACATGTATTTTTATTCCGTAGGAACAGACTATGTTATTTATATGTTGTTTATATATTATTTGAATGTTATTATATATTGTTGGTATCTTATTTATATGTATTTTATATACTCCAAACAATAAATAAAATGTTTTATATGTTGTTGATACATTTTTTATATGTTGATTTCAACATATAAATAAGATATATGTTGTTAATTTATTATTTACATGTTGAGAACAATATATAAATAAATATGTAATTTATACGTTGTCGATTTGTTGTTTATATATTGTTTATATGTTACTGATAACTTGTTTAGATGTTATTTTCAACATATAAACAAGATACAAACATATAAACAACATATAAAAAAGATATCAACAATATATAAATAATATTAAAATTTTAAAACAAGAAACAACATACAAACAAGTTTTATATAAGTCCGAAAAAATGAACAAATTTTAAGCAAATTCTAAACAAGTTTGTATGTTGTTTAGAACATACAAACAAGTTTTAAACAAATCCAAAAAAATGAACAAATTTTACACAAATTCTAAATATATAAACAAATTTTAAACAATAAACAACATATAAACAAGTTTTAAAAAGAAAAAACATATAAAATCCATACAAACAAGTATTAAATAGTAAATAACATATAAACGAGTTTTAAATAAGTTTCAAACACAGTCTGAAAAATGAACATATTTTAAACAAGTTTTAAATGACACGGTAAAAATGTAATTTGTAGATAAAAAATGTCATTTATAAAATTTGGTACTGTAACGGGCATCGTTTTAATTTTTTTTTGCTAAAATATTGAAAGTTGAACTAATGAATACATAAAATATTAATGTGAATGCCGTGAATCTGAAAATGACCCATAACATAATCTAAGATTTTGTGCCTTACAAACAATACATTTTATGTATCCAATCTGTTTTGGTCATCTACCTGGCAGTTGTTTTTATTTATCTTTTTGTGAGTCATTTAGTTTAGACTCTTTGCTTGTTAAAATGTTTAAAGAATAGATTAATTTGAAGAATTAAATCAAGATAGAGAATTTCCTAAAAATAAAAATAAAGATAGAGAATGATTTCCAGGGGGACATAACAACAAAATGACCCGTCTCTTAGGTCCAACTAATCATGTAATTGGGCTGTTTTGACTTTCATAGTGCACATTAATTACTCATGTTTGAATTAAGAATGTTGATTCCGAAAGCTTTTGGGTTCTTGAAGAGCAAAATTTCATCAACATGTGTCTCTGACTTGAATACATAACGCTAATTACATAATTATAATCCACAAAAAATTATAATTACAAGTATATGCTCGTCAAAAATAATTTTCACACGGTAACGCAAATTAAATATTCTAGCTCGTCAATGCAATGAAGTTGAATATTGTACGCTTTGACTGTTTGACATTTGATTCCCATAAAACACGCTTTGATATCTTATTTCTATAAAACATTGACCAACCACTTTTCTTCATGCATAATAACACGTGTTCTTCAAATGAATGTCATTTTTATTGTTGTCTACTCTCCACATATATATTGCTTTTCTTTCTTTTAATTAGGACCAATGGTACTTTTCACTCACATATCTGTGCTGCAATGTTATGTATATTTTAAAAAAAAAAATTAACAATATATTAATTTCATCCAAAAAAATAAAAAATAAGAAATATTAGATTAAAAATAAAAGCAATATTCATATTAAAAAAATTGAAACAAAATATCTAATAAAAAATCAATAATTCAATTAAATTTTTGTTACTATAAAATTTTAGGAATAACTTTTTTTTTAAAAAAATTGATATATTTTATTTCGATCAACAGCAAAGTGACATCTACGATTTTCATTTTCCCATCTCCACTTTATTTTATCCCAACTTATTTTGTAATTTAACATTGAAAATTTCTAATTCATTTTGGAAGGAAAAAAAGAAACGATCAAATATGTTAACTCAAATAAATAAATAAATAAAATAAAATAATTGCACACACAAAAATCAAGTGTTCCTTAATCCTGGGAAATTAAATTTTGCACGCTCTAGCAAGTGGAGGTCTTCTTCTCTTTCTAAATTCATATGGCTCACTTGACCACTTTCTTCTTTTATCACCCTACATGTTACTTTTTTCTACACCAAGTATGTGTGAGAATCAACAACTAACAATTTAAAGTAAATTATGCAAAAAAACAACTAGAAAATAACCACAAATCAATCGAAACCAATCAGACTACGACTAGAAATCAATCAAAAAATAACCACTAACCAACTAAAACAAATTAAATAAAAAATCAACCAGAAAATAATCTGAAATCAACCGAAAATAATCATTAACCAATTAAAGCAAATTAAGCAAAATATCAACCAAAAAATAACCTAAAATCAATCAAAAAATAACCACTAACCAACTAAAGTAAATTAAGCAAAAAATCAACTAGAAAACAACCTGAAATCAACCGAATAACAACAACTAACCAACTAAAGTAAATTAACCAAAACATCAACAAAAAAAAATAGAAATCAATCGAAAAATAACTACTAATCAACTAAAGCAAATTAAGCAAAACATCAACCAGAAAATACCAAAAATCAACCAAAAAAACCACTAATCAACTAAAATAAATTAAGCAGAAAATCAACCAGAAAACAACCCAAAATCAACTAAAAAATGACCACTAATTAACTAAAGTAAATTAAGCAAAAAAATCAACTAGAAAACAACCTGAAATCAAATGTTGGCACCCCATTACTTAATTATACATGTAATTATAGGATACATCAAATGTTGAAACAGATTCCATTGGGTAAAAATGCTATTTTCTTCTTTCTACTTGCCAAAGTGAGAAGTAAATTATGACTCTTATTAAATTAAAATAGAATAAAGTCAAAATACTATTTAATAAAAAATTAGAAACAGTTGTTGTTAGCATGATAATATTTTTACACTATTTATTACATAATCATTGTGGACAAGTAAGCATAACAAATAATAAAATTATAAGATGTTTTTTTTATAGTAACATTTAAAATAATGTTTATTTTGGAGGAAATTTTTTCCCATTTAAAAGTACGTGAGAGTGGATTAGTTGCTTTTTGACAAAAATATTCAAAACATATGCTTTTTAAACTATATTAAATACATACGTAGTCCAAAAAAATCATGTTTTTTCATCTTGAAACTATTTTAAAAAATATGTTGTTAAAAAACATACAAGAATATAGTTAATTTAGACTACAAATAACTATTTTTAAAAATATGCTGTTAAAAATCCTGTTTTTTCACTTTGGTAAGTAGAAAGAAGAATATAGCATTTTTTAATTCAATTTTAATATTTCTTTTTTTTTGTGGATGAACTCCTTTTTTGTGTGTGTTGAAGTTTTTTTTTTCCTTTTTATAGTATAGACTGGGTGGTTTTATTTGTTTTTCTACTTTCTATTTTTTCCTTTTTTAATTTTTTATTTAATTTTTTAGTTAAAGGAATTAAATTTTTCTCATTTGATTTTGTGTATACTCATTTTTTATTTTTTTGTACCAATGTTTTTTTTTTGGTTTTCTTTTTGCTTTTTTTAAAATGCAAACTAATTATCATTTCTTTATTCAAAAACAAACAAAAAATAAATATAAAATGATAAATCTAGAAATAAAAAATAAAGAAACAGCAAATGAAAATGAAAAAATGGATTTAATAGAGAATAATTAGTTCAAGTAGGCTTGCGAAAAAATTATTATATTAGATAAAATAGAAAAAAAATAAACAAAAAAGGAAAAAAGCATCATATTACGGTTGAACACAATTCAACAATAAAACTAGAAGCGGAGGTAGAAGATGTTGAGGAAGCGTATAAAATATTGAAGAACGTATAAATGTGAGAACCAACATTAATATGTACAGTGATGAAATTATGGGATTCAAAGGATCCTCTAGCCGTGATCCTCTAGCCGTAATTTCCTCAATACATAAACTGCCATTGCCCATGGCAGTCTCGCCTTTTATTTAATTCAATTTGTTTCTTTTTCTATTTGCCCTTTCTCGCATGTTAGGCATAGATAGTATCAAAGCATAACCGTTGCCATTTGCATAATTGTTCTAATCTGTATCAACGCTAGACTTGTTGTATATTTCATTTATAATGTTCACAATCTTTTTTATAAGTCATTTTATTCATTCTAATTTGAAATCAAATTCTCGACCTTAATAATATTACAATTTACTCTAATATTAAAGAGGTATAAACCCATTAATAAAATGAAAACCAACTTATTAATTTTTTTTAATCTTTGACTAAGCATGATTGGCATTTTTTTTTCAGCTGAATCTTCACAGCTAAATTAAAATTAAAGTTTTGTATACCTAGCATGATCTATATTTTTTTTTTGGGAAGGCCAATCAGAAAATTAATTAATTTTCATGTTGCCTCCAATCCAGGAAGTACTGAGAAAAAAAGTTAAAATTAAGAGTGCTGTAATTATATTGAAATTGGCCTATGATCATGCAGACTATGTGAAAGAATCTAACTACCGGTTTAACAGATAAATAGTATAATAAAGTAGGTTTGTGTTACCTATCTCGATTCCTGCGGAAGCTCGACCCAACCAGCAGCGGAAGACAAAGGTCAGGATCGGTTCGATGTTGGTCTTGCGAGCAAATCACTGTCGGGTTGGCGACGGGAGTGCTAGTCTGTTTCGCAGCCTAGATGCCACGCGGATCGGGACCATCGACGAACAAGAAGCGAGTGGAGAAAGGAAAGAGGTGGCATGGTGGAAGAAAAGATCTCTTCTTCCTTTTCTCTCTCTCTCATGTTTTAGTGTGTGGGATGGAAGAATGAAGAATTTTCATTCTTCCATTTCCATTTTATAAGCCCTTAAAGGGCTTTGGGCCCAATGGACTTAGCACATGGACTTTTTGGGCCCATCTCAATTGGACTCGTCAATTGGTCTCGGTCCATCGTTCCGGTTTACACCTTGATCGATCGAGTTCGATCCCCTCGTCATGGGTGGACCGTTTATTCCAACAAAAATAGTCTAAATTATTAATATAGAATATATCAGGGTTAATTTCAATATTCTAAGGGAAAAGTTAGATTTATTTATATAACTTCATTGCATGAAGTTTTCCTTGTGTTGTTCAATACCTATGCCATTAACTTTAAGCTTTTAGATATTATAACATGATTTCTAATGCAGCTGGGTTTTACATTATGTCTTTTCACTTATCATCATTCATTTGATTGCGCACTTGACAATAATTTTTTCCTTAGCACACTTCTGGTTAAATTTCTGTTAAAAAATTGTACATTTTTACTCAAACTAATCTCTCCTTTTTGTTCATACACTTGTCAATAAAGATCCTTTGAGGCAATAAGTTTAATGTGCTAGGTGTTGTTTTGTTGGGTCAAAAGCAGAAAATCTCCTGGAATCACTACAAGAAATAATAATTTTTGGTACAACACGTTTCGTCCCTAGACAATGCTTTTTTGTCCAGAATTATTTTTAGGGACGAAAAAATGGCATCTGTAAAGATGCGTCGGCAAAAGTATTCAAGGACAAAAAACGACGTCATCTGTATATTGCCATTTAACAAAAAAACCAGTATATTGCTTAAGGATGACAATCTATATCCTACCCGACGGGTACTGATATTACTCGTACCCAGTCAATACGATATTATTCACTTTGATTGGATATGAGTACGGATAATACCCGCATTTTAATGTATGGGTACGGGTATCTTACCCGTACTCTTACCAGTTGAGTAATATCTGTGCTCGTGCCCATTAGTCATTACCCATATATATATATATATATATAGAGAGAGAGAGAGAGAGAGAGAGAGTCTAAATGAATTCTTATATTTGATTAAATTGATTTATAACTAGAATGAGATTATAAATACATTTTTCTAGATATTGTATTTTTTATGTAGCTAGAATGAGATACTACTATTGAGAAGTTATTATTATAGTCTTATATTCAAAGAACTTATTATAACTAAAATTTTCCGGAAAAAATGTTTGTATGTAAAACTCATGCAATATAAAGAAATTAAAAATTGATTACAAAAATACCTTATTAGTTATACACATGATATTATACGATTAACAATACCCCATTAGTCATTCATACCAACATTAAAGAATAACTTTTTAAGAAATCTTTCGCAATAAATTAGTCGTAGAATTTATAAATTAATGTTCATGATATTTAGTTTGTGTTATGATCCTACATATAAATACAAGTTATATATTTAGTTAATTGTATATGATAAATTATTTAAAATATAAATTGTATTGATCAAAGAACAAATTATAACTTAAAAATAAGACAACCACATAGATAAACATCAAATATTTTATATTTCTAACCTAGCAACCTTCAAAAGGCCAATCACAATTCACTTGCTTAAACTACTTTTCATCTAGCAAATTAAATTATTAGTTAATAAAAATATATATGTTTGAAATATTTTAAGAAACCGAACAATACATACTATATATAGTGTAACTATAAGTATATATAATTTTGCAATTCTTATTTTTTCCATTAAATTAAAAAATTATAAAACTAATTTAATTTTAATTTTTTAACTTAGCCATTTTACAAAATTTCGGAAAAAGGCCCATTTAAAAGTAAGATGGAAGAGTGTGGTTTTTGTTGTTATATTTCAGTTACTTTGAGTCCATTTTTTTATGTTTGAATATTGCTTCCATTTGGTAATGGCAGTATAACAGATGGATTAGAATTAACATTTGGTTTCACAAAATCTCTTTGGTGTTTTGCTAATGAAATTGCAGCGGGTGTTTCTTTTTTTTTAAAAAAAAAAAAAGAGGCCCGTTTAAAATTATGCTTATATGTCCTAGCCAGTGTTTACTGTTGTACAGGCTGCCAAAGTTTTCATTTGCGGCCATTCAATAGTTTCTAGAAGGCTCCCTCCATTCGCTTCACTTGCTTTGCTTCTTCGTGACGTTTTATTTGCCAATCTCTCTAAGGTTTGTATCTATCTTTCTTTTCCCTTCTCTCACCTCTATCTGCTAATTCCACTCTAGAAGGTCTCTCTCTCCCTCTCTCTCTCACCCTGCTATTCTTATATGAATGCTTACTACTTATGAGTGATGTGCATTTTTGTTTCTTTGATGACAACTTTGGTAGGAATTTCATCAAGTTTGCAGTTGAGAAGTTTGTTCATGACGATCAAGAAATTTCTAAGTAAGTGGTTTTCTTTTCTATTTTTCATTTTTTCCTTTTATTAAAAAATTGAGTTTTTAGACAAAATTGTAATTGTTAGGGCTTAGGATTCTTAGAAGCATTATAATTTTTTTATCTCACGTACGTTGATCATCTTTGAGCAAGCTTTGCGTACGTGACACTTATATCTGACGTATGACAATTACAACACACGTACGTTAACATTCCTTACGTACGTGAAACGTGCTTCAGAGGGTTTCAGTGGCTTCTGCTTTTCTTCAGACCCTATCTCACGTACGTGACAAACTTCTAACGTACGTGAAGCACTTGCAGTGGCTTATTTCATAACTCCGAGCTCTCCAACTTGTTTTTCTTCAAGTCAAACGTTTTGCTTATCATA
>CAODLS011895752.1:0-12034 GCA_948243855.1 Flueggea neowawraea
GCTACATACCCCGTAGCGAAGATGTCCCACAATAAAAAACATAATCAAAGCCATGCATATTCATCGCCAAAATACGTGAAAAACATATGTATATCAATACATACATATAACTTTCTTCAAAACAAAACCATAAATATTTATTCACATAATCTGTTTTCATATATTTAACCAATCTTTGGATTAGTCAAGTTCACAATTTAGTTATAACACATAAAAAACGTATACAGTTTTGAGACACAGCCTATGTGTCTGAAGCTGTCATCCACTCACCTGGATGTCCAAGCTTTAGGACTCCAATCAAGCACAACTGGTGGGTGGCGGCTGGTACTGGCAATCACAGGATGTTGTAACAAATACAACATGACAACATCAATATATGGTATTGTGGTCGTACCGAATGTATGAGTGCAATGCAAATGCCCAACTCGCAAACGAGTACCTCTCAACTATCTAAATACTCATAAATACTCTAAACATCCTAAAAAACACAAATCTGACATTCTCTTCCTCAAAACAAATCAAAATCAAAAAAATGACATTTTCAGTGAAGTCCCTGCGATGAAAAATATTTGCAAAAATACCCTAACTTTCGATTCGACGGGATTCGATATTTTCGATCATACCAATCAACTTAAAATCATCCCTGGAGTCTAATTTCATCATTGGTTTCAATCAAAACCACCTAGAACCATTCAAACGAGAGAGAAATGGCTGAAAAACGAAGTGGTGTCGGTTCTGGTTTAATAGAGAAATCTGCAGAACAAAACGACGTCGTTTTCCTCAAATGTCCACTGTCACACGCTCAAATGATAAGCAGAATTTCCAGACGACCAGATGCAACGACACGCTGTTCGGGTTGGCTCGCGTGAACGCGCGAACGTTCCATTCC
Organism: Flueggea neowawraea; assembly: GCA_948243855.1. Taxonomy (NCBI): domain Eukaryota; kingdom Viridiplantae; phylum Streptophyta; class Magnoliopsida; order Malpighiales; family Phyllanthaceae; genus Flueggea; species Flueggea neowawraea. The sequence continues at coordinate 890 of CAODLS011895752.1, forward strand.
ACGACGCGTCGTTTCCAGCGAGAACCAAACGCAAGCACGCGATTGAAAAACGTTTCGGCGTGAACGACAAAGCCCCCAACGACGAACGACTTGCAGTATGGCAACCCAAAGCGAACGATCGGTCGTCCGGTTGCATTTTCCAGTTTTTTTTTCAAATTTTCACAATTTTCACTTAACCAAACACTTCCCAAATCACCCATAATCTTCATTAATCACCAAATTAACATCAAAAACATAAAATTAACCCTCCAATCACAAAAATAAAATAAAATTTCAAATAAATTCCCAAATTATCCAAAATAATTATTCCAAACTAATTACCCCAAATATAAGTCTCCAAAATAACTATAAAAATATGGGGTATTACATTTTCAGTAGTTTGCTAAAGTATATTTTGCTGGAGCACGTGGACAGCAACACTCACAGATGTTAGTCCTTTTGAGTCGGGTACCATTTGGACTCCTAAGGTTGATATTTTATTTTAAACTGATCTAGTCAACGCATTTTTAGTATAATACGGGAATATGATCAGTGAGTATCAGCTCTGTTCACTTGGAAACTGGTTTTACATGACACGTTTTGTTAAAACGTAAGTTTCTGTATAAAACGAAAGATTATGTATAAAACAAAAGATTCTGCATAAAACGTAAATTTTTGCATAATATGGAATTTTTCTGCATAATCTTAAAATAAGTTTTTTATATGTCTACTCGTCTGTTATTTGCTTTGGTTGCAAATAATTTCGAAAATAAATTTCAAAACTATTATTCTATACTTAGCATGTATACGTATATATATATATATATACTTATATTGCTTGCGGTATTTTGAACTGTTTTCAAAACGGTCTTTGTGAGGCACGCATGAGGCATTCTGGAGTGTTTTTCCTCACTAAGATCCTTATCCCTTTTTCTTTGTTTCTTGTCTATTTTTCCATTATCTATTTCTCAGGTCCACATTTTGGCATTCGGCAGTCGTCCGATATCTTACATCTAGCGAGGCGTTTCACTTGGCAGTGAGTGCCCTCTTGTTTCGGGCTCAGTTATGTATTTGTAGTTGCTTCACATCGGTATTACTGTGGGATTATATTTTGTAAACTTATTTGATACTAAATATGATTTATTATTTGTCTAATATTTTAATATTATGAAAAATTATGTTTTTAATAAATTTGGATATTTATTTATTAACTTTTGAAAATAGTTTTAATTAGTTCTGGTTCTGTTCTCCGAGGTTTGTACGAGATAGGTCAGATTCCCATAGACGGTTCGCCTCGTACGCCGGTCATGACCCGATCTTGGATCGTGACAGAAAAAGTCTTAATTATCCTTAATTTAACTGAATAATATCTTATCTGACACCTAAAATAACACTGAAAAAAAATTTTTTTTTTAAGAAAAAGAAAAAAAATTGTTAACAGTTGTTTATTTGTCTTCTATTTCAATTGTAATGTTCTTAGTGGGTCCAAAAAAAGGCGCACCAAAACATTTAGCACCGAAAAATTGTTAAAAAATTATTCTTTTAGAGAAGTCACAACATAACTTGAAATTTATATACAATACTTTATGCTTTAAAGTTGCAAACATCAATTTTGGATGTCAAATATATATCTCGAAAATTGACGAGCCAAATCACATTTTTTTGGATAAACATTACTTAATAATATATAAGCAACGAAAAAAGAAATACAATCATGAACTAACATTAATTACAAAAATATTACAATCAATAAACAATGTGCTTACCATTTTTTTTATTTTTTTTAAAAGTAGAGAGTTGGATAATGTCCAAATCAATTATTTACCCTCTACCTCTATCAATGTTCGAACATAGAATGTTCACCTGTAAATATTAGGTGATTACTGTCACACCCAACCCCTTACCCTTAATATCTAAATTACTCTTTTATTTAAAATTTTATTTTTCCCATAAAATATAGAGACAGAATTTTATATTTTTCCCAGAAAATATAGAGATGAAATTTTATATTTTTCTCATAAAATATAGGAAATAATTAATTGGGTTCAAATAAAAATTGATATTTTTTTCATAAATTATATAAAATTATTAATTGGGTCGAAGTGCGTTGCCAATTACAATAAATTATTTCCTACATCAAATGCAACTATATTAAAAAATATGGGTACAATAAAATAAAAAAATTGAAAACATTATTATTTAAAAATAATAATTTATTTATATAAAAGTAAATATTTTCAGATTTATTGTTACTCTTCATTTATTAACCCATTATTCAGAAAATTTAAAAAAAAATTCTAAAAGATTAAAAGTATGGTTTTCATTGATTTAGTAGTTACCACCTACAATATATTTGGTATTTAAGCTCAAATGAAGCTAAAACTAATAAGAAATTTACATTGAAACATAATTAATCAACGGGTAACTTTATTTAGGAGATTACCACAATAATTTTTGGTAAATATGTATATTAAAATTTTATATCCATAGATTTAACCAAAAGAAAAATAAAAGTGAACTATATATCAAATAATATATGAGTGTATTATAGTTGATTAAGAAAATAGAGAAAAAAATTGAAAATACAATAGTGCTATAAACATTCATTACAAGTAAATTAAGAGATACAAGGTGTCAATGCAAGTAAATTGTATCTTTTCAAAACTATTACTTTCAGTTCTAAGTAGTAAGAAAGAAAAGAAAAACTACAAGAATGATAGTGTTAAAACCATAATAAAAAATATATAAAAGTTTCATATGGACCATCTACAAAAATAATAGAAACAAAAACAATATATCGTTTAGTTGTTGTTATAACTAATAGCAAAAAAATTAGTATATTAGCATGTTGTTCCATAATATTATAGGGGAATGTCGCATTAGAAGGAAAAAAATCAGTTAATGCTCCATAAAAAAAGAATAATAGCATTATACATGTAATATTTGTTTCAAGAAAATGATTTTTTAGAGAAAGATCAGAAAACGTGTTAAACTTCTGGCAAATAAATACTTTATCATGAAATATAACTTTATTTTTACCAAAAAAAATTCTTAGTTGAAAATGATCAAAACATCAAAGAATAGATTAAAGGATCGAATGATCTGGCTTTTATAATATGAAGACCAAATAAAATTATTATCTTAACTTCAAGGACAAGGTACGTTGACTTACATCTTTTCAATCACTAAGTGGAATATATACATAAAAAACTATTTAAGAAAATAATTTTACTTTTGAAAAGCAATTTAAAATTTTAAACAATTATAATAAGATATTTTACTCGAGCAAAAATTGAGACAATAACAATAGATAAAGTTACCAATGGATCTTAGTTGCAGAACAGCAATAAAGCCAATAAGAGATGAAATAATTTTTTTACCAGTGGATCCAATCAATTTTAACAAAAATAATTATAAATAAGTTATATTTAAAAAAAATTATAATTAGAAAATAAGTTATGTAAAGAAATATCCTTAGCTAGAATATAAGCTGATCTTTGTCTTTATTCATTGTCATTTTTAAGATTTAAGTATACATTGCAAAACTATAAAATTGTTCAAATTAACATAATTTTACATTATCAAGTCTCAAAAATAAGATCCAATAAAACGGTTCTTGTCTCTTAATTGATCATAAAGATTAATAAATTGCTAGAGAACTAATTTTTTTTAGAGAATCAACTATTTTGTTTTTAATTACTTTAGATAAACTAATTAATTGTTTTTTCATATTTTATTTTTTAACTTCGAGCATAAGCTATTATGTTTTTATAACATCTTGCATGAATTATTTTAATTTTGAACTTTTTGTATTGTTAATGTGTGATTTTAAGCCACATGGACACTAAACAGCCTCATTGTCACACCATCAATGCATGCCAACTTTTATAGCCATTTTAATTTGAAAAAGAACTAATATTTCCTAAAAATTAAAAAACTTTGTAAGTTTATGGATTTTTTTTATAAAAAGCATTTGTGATAAAGTTTAAAAAATAAAGTTCATGTTAAAAATAATTGAGTAAACTCAAAATTATTAACAAATTTATTAAAATTTAACATATATTCTTTTTAGTATAGCTAAACTAATTTTTTTAATATAGTTTGAAAGCAACAAAAGGAAGAAAAATTTACAAACTACTTATAGAAATAAAAAATAAAATGGATTGCTATAACCATCAGCAATGAAGCCATTAACAACAAGAAAAATATTTGGTGACTTATTTTTAGTGTTTATAATTGAATATATATATATATATATATATATATATATTATAAGAAAAGAATTAATATCAAAATCAATAAACAGACAAATATAAAACTATAAGTTAATAAAATATTAAAGAGAAGTAAATACATATTACTTAAAATATATTTATAATTTATATTTACTTAATTTTAGTGTTCTATAACCATTCAAAACATAAATAATTATCTCATCATAAATATAAATAATTAATAAATAAATAAATTATAATATGAAAAATTATAAGAAGATACATTTAATAAATGATTAACTTAATTTTTAAGAGAAAATGAAATTAAATGAAATCTACAAAATCAAAACATGACATTGAAGACAATTCAAGCAATTTAGATTTATCGAAGAAACAAAACAATTCAAGAAAAAAAAATGATAAACTCAGCACATAGATAGTAAATAAAGTTGGATGTAAAATATATAAATAGTGAGAAGCATCTAATTAGCTTGTTAGTTTACATGTATTGAAATGTCTACAAAAATTCTCCGTCAGAAATGTGTCTTCTGCTGATACATATCAATCTTCCGACGGAGAGATAGGCTCAGCTTGTTAAATTTGTCTTCATGCTTGTATGCGTTGAGCATATTTGTAGCTTGTCGATATTCCAAATCTACTAATGGCTAAGGACAATCTGGCACACCACTTTGACGAGTGTTGATCAGCATTTTCTACGGCATTAGAATATCGTTGCCTTGAATCAGCATTCTCATGAACCAAGCTTTCAACAAATGTTGCTTCTCGGTATTGAGCTAAATCTGGCTTTGACCGATATATTTCTTGGATGCTGGACAATATTGTGCTTGTAAAAGCTTTCTCTTCCGCGTCAGCTGGGCTTTTCTGAAAAATAAAGTAAAGAGGTGTATCAGTTTCCTATGTTTCTAAAAATAAATTCTAATAATTACGAAAGAAAAATATATATCTCCCACAAGTTCTGGTCTAAAGAATTTTCACCCAACATATGATTTCTGGCTGCTATGCTCGTTAATGAACGGACATTTTCAAATACTCCTTGTTGTCACTACAACACAAGGAACAATACAAAACCATGATATATTTCGCAGTTCCTGCTGAAAAATAATTATTTCTAACATGATTGATCGACCAAGGCTCAATCAGATCATAAATATTCGAAAATTAATAGAAAACAGTACCTTATCTTCTTCATCTGTTGAATCCGCATCAATCCAAAAGAAATCTTCCTCAAAATCACATCCACCTTCCAGTCGAAAATTTGGAGACTGAGAGTGCGTATCAAATTTGAAGTCTTCATGTTTGAAAATGTCAAGAACATCACCTCTTGTAGCTACTTCAAGTTCAACCAATCTTGAGACAATTTAAGTGGTTTATGAATGACAACATTTTGCCTTGCATTTCTATACTCTCTGGCCATGATTTGAACATAAATCATTCTAATACCTTCAAAAGATCTTGCATATGATTGATTGTTTTGAATTCCATTGCCATAACGTTCTGTTATAAAGTCTTTCTCATACTCTTCACTTGAGCTCAGAAGATAATGTAACTAGAGAAGCACACTGATAGTCTATTGCCAAAGATTAGAGTAATGTTTGCCTATGTGTTTAACGACGTGAGACATGAAATGAAGAACCTCATAAAATTGATAAACAATTTCTCTAGAGCCTTTTGGCCAGTGGCTGGCCACAAGGATGCATTTTACTACTGTTCTCTGCAAGTGCACACATCGAGAAAATGATTCTAGTAATTTTTATATAAACAACTAACTGACTACCGCCAAGGAGATTTCCTTTCTGGAATTTGGAGTTGAAAAAATGGAAAGCAAACGCATAGGATTCTTACTTTTACATTAGAAACGTCGACATCGTGTGCCCAAAGGAATGATGTGAGCTCCTCCATGTTTGCTTCTGTCTGAAAGTAATATTGACTATATGGCCAAACTTCCTACCAAATTGAGAGAAACATATGAATTAGATACAAAAACAAAGCTCCTTTCAAAATGAAGAATCAAAGTCATTAAATCCTTAAGCTCCGGGTGTAATTGCATTCCTCCTTCAGGACACCATGTTTCACTACTAAACTTCCAGCAGACAGTGTAGCTCCCCCAGCCAAGAAACTTGAATGGTGAAATAGTCCTTTCTCGTGCTTGCCAACATACAAGATCCTCCACTTGCCGAAAACAAAAATCCATTCTAATTCTTCTGTCGTATGAAGTAACTCCCCGCTTTGTTTATAGAAAAATTTCCCGTCCTCCACCTCTACTTCATAAGCTTGCCTTTCAAACTGAAGGCAAACAATGTACCAAAGAAAAATAAATATAGCTGGATAACAAAAATAAAAATTTGAATGTAAAATAATATATAGAATAATTTGAATTTTCCAATTGTATAGTGTGAAAATGAAAAAAGTTAGGAGATAATGGAAGAATATGAGACTAAATTGTTTCAATCTTAGCCTATACGAAGACACGTATTTATTAGACCTACACCGGATAATAATTTCCACAACTTCCAGAGTGTTAATTTCATGATTTAAAATTAATTAATAATTTCTAATATAAAATAAAAATTTCTAGAATCATAACAAGAAAACATTACACCTTGATAAGAAAAAGTTGCGTCAACTCCTGCAACCTTAGATAATTGTGTACATATCCTATGCTAAGGCACATATTCATAGCAAAATACATAATAGGTAATTGTGAAAATATCACATAATTTTCTCCTATCAAATATTAGATTTTGTCAAATCAATAACACCGAATCAAATCGCCTTAATATAGAAAATATTTATACTTTCCAACAAATAGAAGGTTCTAAAACTGTAAATTCCAAATTTTCCACCCTACTGAATGCCAAATATTTTCTTGTGTTCTTTCTTTTCTTCTATTTCCTGCCAAATTATTGAAAACAAAATTAATTGGGACAAGATGATTTGACTAATATTTCTTTTTTGAACTGATTTGACTAAACATTTTAGAAGAGAGGCATTAACTACAAGAAGGTGATTCAAGTCATCTTCTAGAAAACAACTGATAAGAAGGGGTTCAACTTACTGGAGTGAGATACTTGATGCATTCTTTCTGAAGCGTTAATCTTGAACACCCTTCACACTATGTTTGGGAAGAATATTTTTGATGGGAAGGGAAGGGTTATGAAGGGTTTTAATTTTTTTGCATGTGTTTGGGATGGATAAAAAGGTAAGTGAGAATGGTTATGAGAGGTTATGGAGGGTTAGATTTTATATTAAAATTGATAAGGTTAGTGTTACCATGGGTTTCATAGAAAGAAGGGAGAAAAAAATGTTGTGTGGTCAATTTTACCCTCAATTCTATTTTTTTTTTAATCCTGTAAATGGTTACAACGTGTTTTGTGATTTTGCTTGCATATTTTTTTTTGCTAGATTGCTTGCATACTTTTGGTTCAATAGAGTGAAATGTACTCTTTTAAATGCATGCTCTATATTGTTTTAAAGTTCTGAATTTTTAGCTTGGTGATATCCTTTGTTAATTAGCATAATATTTTATTTTTACGTGATAGTTTCATGTTTAATGGATAGAATGATTTATAAGAGATTGCTTTTTTGTTATTTCAATTTTAAAAGTCCTTCAGAACAACATTAATTTTTATGTGAACTAATTGTTAAAATTATTTGCATTTGTAAATCGTTGTTGGTGTTGCATGGTAATAATATGTTCTTAACTGCTCAATTAGTATGCTTGCTGCCTCCACCTTCTTGAGAGAGAAAAGTAGAAATTTTGATAAAGGAAATACAATTCACATATTAGATAGTGTTGATTAAATAGGAAATGTTACGGAAAATAGTGGTTATTTTGATTAATGCAATTTTACTTGATAGTCTTCCTATAATTGATATCTTTGGAACTGAACTAGAATTTGTCTCTGAATCTAACTCGATCATTATTTTGTTAGTTATATTAGAGTACATTTATACCCCCTAAATTTGCTTCACTATTATTTTTTATTTTTTTATTCTGATTATTTAGAAGTGTTTATATAGTTGTTCAATATTAATTTACAATATGATAGAAAATTAAATTATAAAAAAATAAATAAAAGTATGTAGTAATATCTAATATCACAGGGATAAATTTGAAATATAATTAATTAACTCATCATAACTCTTCCATTCTAAACAAACACAAACATTTATTAACTTCTCATTTACGATTATTTACGATCCTCTCGTCTCAAACAAGTTAAAGTTTTATTCCGTTTCATTCCAGTCTAATTCATTATTAACATTTCCAATCTATTCCGACCTCCTCTCCCAAACAAAGTGTCAAGGTTAACTTCTTTCCCCTCTCCGATATCAAGCCTGCAAGTCCCAACTTGACAGAGCAACAGTAAATACTATCTTTTTTCTCATTGCATAAGCTCTTTTTGTATGTAGTTATTCCATAATCTTACCAATAAAAGAAAGGCTCGTAAGTCTCGGTGTCAAACTATGTCTCACAATACAAATGAAGATTAGGGCCATTGCGATGTCTAGGATCAATCTATTAATATTACACCACGAGATTAATACAAAGAAAGATTTGGTTTATAGTTTCCATTATCAGGCTGAAGACTGGAACTCACCGCATCAAGCCTATGCAGTAAGGAAAGCTTCTGAATCTTGGAATATCTGGATGAACCACCCTTTACAATCTGCCAAAGATAAGAGTTTCCAGAGGTTTAGCACTACGATAGAACTATTTCAGCACAAATGTACAAAAGAAAATTGCTACAGCTGACCTTGGCAGCATGTTTTCTTGCACGTGACCAACGTGACGTGACATACTCAGAATTACAAAGGCCAAAGAAAGTACCAGATTTGGCTATATATTTTGCAACTTTTAACGGTTTCCACCTTCACGAATGCAAAGTTATTATAATATAAAGAGAGAGAAATGAAGGCAAAAAAAAAAAAAAGATTTATTTTAGCTACTATATGTACCAACCATAAGTGTTCAATAAGAACTGCCCAATCTGCTAGGTTTCTCCTGGTTCTATAGCTTCTGTATACTTTCTGTAACCTCACTGCTGCCTGTGCACAACGATGACAAATTATGGTGGGGGTCAAAAGTGAAACTTATGTATATGGAAAGTGTCACTAACTTCTTTACACTTCAGAACATACCTCAGCTCTTTTTCTTGCTCTTACCCAATCTAAAATGGCAGTTTTCGGTCTCTCATGGTCAAATAGAGATAGAGAGTTTTGCTCTAGTCCTTCAAAATATGACAGCCCAAACCTACGAAAATGCATCCCAAAATGCTTAATCCAAGAAACGAAAAACAAGCACCATCTGTTGAACTGCTTATACAAGGATAAGAAGAACCTCCTATTTTGGTGGTAGCACCATCTTGGAACATCTCCACAAGATGGAGAAGAATCAAATGTGCCACATTCAAGTAATACCTGCATTGTTACTATAAGAGAACAAAGAATGGCCAATATCTCTGTCACTCACTTTTCTGTCAATAAAGAAAGGAAGACGAAAAGCAAAAAAAAAAAATTGCTGGCGACATGATTGGAGAGGACCTGAAGAGAAGTCATGCTCATAGTGGTCATAATGTTAAAAGTTGCAAATTCAATCTTCTCCCTGGACCTTGAGGTGTTTTCCACCTCAGTAATCATTTCAAGATCAATATTTCCTGTATACCCTAGATTGACCAAGTACTGCACTGCAACTATTTGATCAGTATGCAAAGCATTTGGATTCCATGATTGGAAAAGGTTTAAAGATCTGTAATGCTTTGCAAAGAGGTACAATCTCCGATGCTCAGTTTCAGCAAACTTGGTGGAAGTTTTGGCAGAGACAAAAGCTTATTGCATCCGTATAATCCAAGGAACCGGAGCATGGTGAGCCTCTCGATGCTTTCGAAGATGATGAAATGGATTTCCACCAAGATCCAAATATTTCAAGTGGGACAAGGAACTAAAATCGTTGGGAAGAGCATCATCTGATATGTTGCAGCCCCTGACACTTCAAGTCTACCAAGGAGGATGATAACACGAGAGCGGAACATGTAGTGGATTTTATTACTTCTCCAGACAAGAACTTTTTAACATAGTAAAAAATGTTATTGGAGAACCCGTAAATATCAAGAAGCCCCAACGATAAATTCCCTACCTTAGGAGAGCGCTCAAGATTAGAGCAACCAGATAAAATAAGTTCTTCAAGAGATTTCAGAGAACCAATTTCTTCTGGAAGTTTTCTGAGGCTTTTGCAGTTATTTAGATTTAGGACTACAAGTCTACTTAGCTTTCCAATTGATCCATGGACCTCAACTAAATTTATGCAGTCCTTGAGAATCAACTTCCGAAGATTACGCAGTCCTGTTAAGTCAGATGTACTGACAAGATTATGTGAATGAGTGAGGTCAAGGATTTTCAGCTCCGGGAGTAACTATTATAAGCAAGAAAGGAATTAGCTTTCCTTCAAGTAAAATCACGCATAGAGAAATTGAGGGAACAGTATCATACCCGAATTCCCTTCCAGCCATATCTTAGATTGCTATTTCACAGCTCAAGGACGATCAGATCCTCCGAGCAGAAATCATTTGGTATACAATTCAAAGGAAATCCACGCCAGCACAACCAAACTAAGCTTGCGGGAAAATCCTTATATGTTCTTTCCAACATCAAACAATTGAGGTGAAGTAATCTTAGGTTGGTCATTTTAGCAAATGTATTACTTCTCAATCCCATGTCACTAGTCAAGGTTTCCTCCAAATGTTGGCAATCAAGGATAAAGCTCTTGATAATTTCAGTTCCCTGCTTTAGAAAGGACTAAAAATTGGTATGACCGCAGTCACAAGCATGGCATATATAAACATAATGAAAAGTATGTTTCTTACAGTATTTTTCCTTAAAACAGTGGATGCATCCTCGTGACGCCACAATCTGCTCCGTTTCCCAGGGTCTT
>CAODLS011895832.1:0-17067 GCA_948243855.1 Flueggea neowawraea
TTCCGGTTCCTATATTTGACAAACCGAAACCGCCGATTCTGGAACCGGCAACAACTCTACCATAAGCCATCACCAACCCTTTACTTCAAAATATAATAAATTTATATTAAAATATAATAATTACAATAAAAATCATTTCAATTATTTTATTTTATTTTTAATATTAAATTAAATATTTTAAATATATTTCTCTCAACACTTTTTTTATTATTATATAACAATTTACACTTATATTTAATTATTTCACTTATTCTTTCAACTAAAAATATATTTTAATATTTTTAATAACATATAGATATTAAACATAAATATTTTTGTAATACAATGATTAAAATAAAATAAATTTGGATAAAAATATATTTTTTATTTATTAAAATTTATAACTACGTACACACATTAAAATTTAAACTACATATTAAAAAATAACATAATTGAAAAAACAATCACATATTTATCTGAATGATCCTCTGAATTAGAAAATTGCTCTCACAAATGCTTAATTAAAACATTGCATAAAGTATAGTGAGCTTTATTGTCCTTGATTTTTTTATTTCGAGTTATAAATTGTTAAAATCGAATATCTTCATCTTGAATGATTTCAACTGTTAGAGGTTGAGTTTCTCTCGCTTCTATAATTTGTGCATTAAGATTACGTTCGTACTCGATAATCATATTGTGCATGATAATGCACGCAGACATTATGTCATGTAGCACACTCTTTCTCCATAACGCATTGGACTTGCAACGATTGCAAATCGCAATTGTAGAACTTTGAATTCACGTTCGACATCTTTCCTACACGCTTCATGTCTCATCGCAAAATACTTCTTTTTCGGTCCATGTGGTTCGTGAATTGTTTGCATAATAATGAACCATTTGAAATATATGTTATCTGCTAAATAATATCCCATATCATATTCTTTTCCTTATATGACATAATGGACAGGAGGAGCGATGCCTTGAGCCAGGTTAGAGAACAAATGAGATGATTCCAACACATTAATTTCGTTGTTGGTGCCCGGCATACCAAAGTACGCATGCCATATCCATAGATCATAATCGGCCACAGCTTCAAGAATGATTGCAGGTGATCCGTAACGACCTGTATATTGTCCAGCCCATGCAGTAGGACAATTTTTCCACTTTCAATGCATACAGTTTAGACTACCCAGCATTCCAGGAAAACCTCGTTGCTCACCGATATTGAGTAATCTTGCGATATCATTTGCAGTAGGTGTTCAAAGATATTGCTCCAAAAAAACCTCAACAACAACCCGACAAAATTTCTTTAAGCTTACAATTGCTGTTGACTCGCCGATTTTGACATCTTCATCGGTAGCATCTGCAGGCAAACCATATGTTAGCATTCGAAACACAGCTGTTACTTTTTGCAAGGTTGACAAACCAAATCTACCAAGAGCATCACATCGTTGATGAAAATAGCTATCATGACTTCGGATTGCTTCAGCAATCCGAAGAAATAAAGGTCGAGACATGCGAAACCTTTGACGGAACATATTTTCATTATACTGTGGATTATTAGAAAAATAATCGTTGAACAAATTACGATCTGCAGCTTCACGATCGCGATTGATGACAATATGACCTGGGACAGAGCCTCTGCGAGTGGGTTGGTTGTTGGCTTGGGTGGCACATAGTTCTGCAATTATGTTGTTATTGCGTATGATTTGTTGTATTATTTGTTCCTCCAAAATATTGAATTCATCTGAATCAGATGAAGACGATGAACTTACAATTTGTAAATTGGAAGGACCCCCGATATCGAAATTCATCTCAATGATATTACAGAATTTTATTTTCAAAAGTGAGAAGAAAAAAGTTTGTGATTTTAGAAATAATAGAAGATGGTATTTATAGAAAATAAAAGATAAGATTCTGAAAAGATAAAACCAATCCGACGGTTAATATCACAACGAAATCTATCCAACGGATAATTCTGAAGATATTTTTTTGATAAGGTTTTAAAAAGATAAAATCAATTCGACGGTTGACGTCACAACGAAATCTATCATGTGTTTGATTCTCAATATGCCTTCTTGATAAGATTCCGAAAAAATGAACTAATCCAAATATTAAATTTTAATTTGGACAAATTAATTTGTCTTCTGTATTTATTTTTTATATTATGGTAGAATATTTTTTATGTTAAATTTACATCGTTATGAATATGTTCAATGTTTAATTTTGTAGAGCATGTGTTTTGTACAATATTTTATTTTTTTCATATTTTCATTTATTTTATACTAGAATTTTACAAAAATAAATTAGCAGTAAATTTAATTATAATTAGTATAAATACATTGATTGATTAAATATACAAATATACCATAAACTAAAACTAAAAACTAAATGAAATAAAGAAATATATTGATTGATTAAATAGACAAATGTATCATAAATTAAAACTAAATGAAATGAAAATAGAAAGAGAAAAAAAAAAAGATAGCATATGGCGTGCTACGCCAGATTCAAATCTGGCGTAGCACTGTAGCTATGCCAAGGTTTGGCGTAACAAATGGAGTCCAGTTGGACTCCATTTGTCACGCCAAATTGAGCAACCCACACCAAATTGACGTGGGTTGCAGATGGTCTAAGCAACCTCCTCTATTTTGTTCCATTTGAAAATGAACGAAATCGATTTCTAATTTTCTTAGGGAACTATTTAGTGAGTCGGTTTGGAGAAAATGGTTTTTACAAAAATTTCAATCCAGAAGTAATTATAGTACTATACTCCCACATTGTCCAAAAATCAAGGTCAAGGGTCGCTCGCTTATAAATTTTTGTATTTCTCAAACCATTGGTGTATTTTCAGGAATAAAACTGTGAGTCTCATGAGACCAGAATGAACAATACTTCGATAAATGAGTCTAACGTGCGATCTTCAAAGGACATAGTCCATAACAATTTGCGTCATTTTTTTTTTAAATTTGAGTAAAAAGCAGTTGGGTGGACATAGTCCACAACACTAATATATTTTGATCAACAGGAAAATATATGTACAATAATTGAGGAAAATGATTTCTTTGAGTTTATTTTACTGGCAACTCCTTGCCCTGAACTAGACTTGTTACCGGTTCTAGAACCGGCAGTTTTGGTTTCTGAAATGGAGGAACTGGAACCAAACCGTGGTTCCCACGATTTGGTCCGGTTCTGATTCGGTTCCAGTTTTGATAGGTTCGAACGTCAGTTTAACCACTGGTTCTGGTTTGGTTCGATTTCCTTTTTTTTGAAATTTTTTTAACCCTCTATTTTATCCCGTCAATTATTTTTCTGGTTTGTAAATTTTATTATATTGAATAATTAACTATAGTACTAATAATAGTAATACATTGTATTCCATTTTTTTAATAATTTTCAAATAAATTAACTATTCTACTAGTAATTACATCACATAATTTTGAACAAAATAAAAAAAAAACACTAGGAATTTTCTTAAAATGATTTTTAAAAATATCGTAACTAGAAACTCTTTCTTCCGCTCCTCCCTCAACTCCTTGGATATGAATTAGTTGAGTTTGACTCTCTTGAGTTCCAATATTTTCAATTTCAAAACTTTCAAAATTTCTATTTCTACTAAAATTTTTCATTGATGCAAATATTAATTAAATATAATAAAATAATAAAATAACTAAATTAAACTATAGTAAAAATTGGAAGGAATTTGAAAAAATATAATTGCAAAAAATAACTTAGAGAAATATAGAAAATGTAATTGTAATAATAAAATATATAAATAATTAATAAAAGTAATTTAGAGCAAAATGAATTTTGAAAGAGTGAGAATATAGAAGAGATTGAGATTGGGAGAGAACAAATGGTGTAAAGTTGGTAGAATAGGGGTATTTATAGAGTTGAAAAAAGAAAAAAACAAAAAAAATGGTTATTTGAACTAGCGGTTTAAAGAGGTTGAACCGGAACTTGAACCGCACTCCTCTGATTTTGGTCGGCTAGTTTCGATTCCAATTTAGTTTTAATTTTGACCTATTTTAACCGATCCAATTTTAATTCAGTTTGTCGATTCTAATTTAAAAATAACAGGTCTACTATGAAGGCCTGAACTACTAATTGTAGCCGCCAACTCTAGACTATTGAACCCTCGACCTGAAACAATGGATTTTTTACTCTTAAACCATCATAATCGTTAAATCAGTGAGCCTTCCCTGGCCAATGACTACTGTGCCGACCGCAGTTTCAAACTATTGAGTCACTGCATCACTTACTCGTTAAAGCAGCATCAGTGTACCAAACCACCACAACTTACCAAAAAAATAATTAAAATATTTATATCAATAATGTTAAAATTATTTTTCCATTTGTTGTTGTCCAAATGATTTGAATTTTTTTTACCTAGTTTTAATATGCCAACATTTTGATTCTTACTTACTCTAAACGCATATTTTTCCTATTATTATCGAATTGATCTTTTGTGTTTTATCACTAGTTTTTTTTTTTAATTTTCGTTTCTTCTGTTCATTCATTTGTTTTGTTTCAATTTCCACTGTTTCTATAATAGCTCTTCCTTTATTGAGAAGCCAAAGAACGAATAAGGGCTATGTACCATGAACTTTTCCTGACAACGAATCCTTTCCTTAGTAGTGTTAAGAAATAAAAAATGTTTGTTTTATCGTTTCTGTAGTCCAAATGTTGTCTTAATCTTTAGGAGAATTTTACTCCTAGTAACTCAGATCTTGTCCTACTCTTTAAGAGATTGCTTTTAATTGTTATGCAGTACGGGATTTGATTAAGATCCCTATTTTTATGTTAATTCTGTTTTGCATCAGCCTATTTGATAGGCATAAATTTACTTGATTGAATTACACAAAGAAACATATTTCTCTTACTCTTGTATCTCTGCTTCTTTGTTTCTTGTGAGTTAACAGGTAGGTGGCTGAAAATCGTAGATATAGAAGAGGTCAAAACTCAAAAGCATTTTTATAATTGATGGACTACAGCGTATAACCTAGTTTAAAGCAAACCAGAAGGTTTAATCCTTCATTAAGGTTATGTACAGAAATATTTCCTCTCACACAAAAATATTCGAGTTTAAGAAACAACAATTAGTGGTACTAGATTTTTTTTTTTTGGGAAAACAACACATTTATATTAAAAACTAATACCATTTTTTAAAAAAATAACATCTAAGTTTGAAAGTAGTGAGAATATCACCTTATGTTTACCACATATTAAAAATGTCATTTTTTATAAATGAGCGAGATATTGCCTTTTTTCTTGATAAATTGTCTTTTCGAAAGAAATTGAATTTTTTTGGGAAAAATTATTTTTAATTCAGATTATATTTTTGGGTTCACAACAGTTCACAATAGAGTACACAGTCATATTTTTTAAAAAGTGTAAATGATTTTTTTAATTGTTTTTTAGAAATTTTAAACGAATTTTTTCTTCAAAAAATATTTTCTTAGATCGATTTTGACATTCACAATGGTTCACAAAATAATGTACATTATTGTGAACCATTTTAAATGGTTCACAATGGTTTACAATGGTTCACAATAGGGTACACAATACATATTTTTAAAAAAGTGTAAATAAATTTTTAATTATTTTTTAGTAATTTTAAATGAATTTTTTCTTCAAAAAATATTTTTTTCCAGAGTCGATTTTGACGTTTACAATGGTTCACAAAAATAGTATACATTATATTGTACACTATTGTGAACCATTTTAAATGGTTCAACAGTTCATCTTTTTTAATTTTGGTGTTCACAATAGTTCACAAAATAGTGTACATTATTGTGCACCATTATGAATGATTTTAAACTGAAAAAACTCAAAAAATAATTAAAATATGAAAATCCTAACAATAGGAACATTTTCGTAAATAAATTAAAATGGCAGCTGCTAGGGTTTTTGCAACCCTAGCACCGCCACCAAACAGTAGCCACCACTGGCCTCTCCTGTCCCCGCCAATAGTTGTTCCCCCAGTCTGAGCCACCACAAAGCGTCGCCCGTCTCGACGAGACTATCGGTGAGGGGAGAAGAGCAGATCGCGCCGACGACGAGATGATGAGCGTCGACGGAGAGGAGGATGAACAACGGACAAGAGGAAGACGAGCGACGGGAACAAGCGGATGAGTGTCGACAGAGAACAACCGATAACGACAGCGGAAGATGCTAGAGAGGACGGCGGAGGAAGGAAAGGAAAGAGAGGAACAATGCTAGGGTTTGGGAGGTGGAGAGAGAGGGGGTAGGGAGGGGAGAGGAGAGAAAAATTGAGGGAAGAGAAAAAAATAAATGAGAAATTAAAAATTTATATCAAATTAATATGGTATTTTTAAAATTTAGTTTCAAATAAGTGATAATTTTAAAATCAAACATTAAAAATGGTGTTTCTGTAGAACAGAAACATAGTGTCATTTTTTAAAAGAGAAGCAAAAAAAATGGCATAGAGCGTAATTAGCATTTTTTTTGGCAGATTTAGTGGTAAGACTTCACAAGAGAGCAAAAACCGGCCGAACTTAGGCCAACTCAAATAGGAATCGGAATAGGAGAAATCCTGACCGGTTAAATTTTCAAGATCTTAAACCGTCCGTGAGATGAAAACAAGTATATCTTATTTAAAGTGATATCATATTAAGAATTTTGAATCGTGCTAAATGCTTAAATTAATGGCTGAACCAGTCAACCAGTTTAGTATCCCAGCCCGAACAGGAATCAAACTAAAACAACCAATGCCTAGTTCGATTCCACTCCCTCCCCTAATTCAAACCTTGTGCTTCTATATTATTAGTACTAAAAGTTTCAAGCCTCTAATTCAGTAACAATAAGGTGTAGAAAGAAGAGAATATGTGAGTTCAAGTATTTCTTGGTGCAAATTAGTTTGATTTGCTACTAGGGAATCTGACTACTATTTGTGTTACACACCAAATCGTATTGTAACTTTTTTTAATTTCGTGCGCTTAACTCGTTGTTTTTCTTTTTACGATTTTATGTTTTGCTTTTGTGCATTGCGGGGGAGGGGGGGATGGGGGGTTTCAAGTTTTCCTTTTACATGTTGACAGTTTGGTCCAGTTGACCCCATTCCTTTGTTTTCTTCCTCATCTTATCAATGACAAAACCTAGATATTTATAAGCCAATAGACTAATGATCGATTAAGTAAATTCAAGACATAGTAGTCATTTTGATATTGTGAATTAATCATTAACAATTTTTAAATGTTTAAAATCGAATTGAATATAAGAATAACAATTAATTTTTTTGTAAGTAAAAATAAAAATAATCAAATATTAACAATTAATAATAATTTAAAAAAATAAAAATGAAAAGATAATATTTTTAAATGTCAAAATCAATTTCGGTGTGGATGGTTTTCTATTTTTCAATTGTTTTATGCATTTTTATTTGGTAGTTTGTTCTTTTTGTTTAGTTTGCTATTGATGTTCATTTGGTCGCCTTTTTTCAATTGGTGGTGCCGGTGGTTTCCATGTCCAATTTGGTTTTTATTTGACATTTTGTTGATTTTAATTTTCGTTTCTAATAAAATTCCAATTACTATTCAATCGATTTTCATTTGGTATTCTATCTATCAAATTTTGGTTGGTATTTTTTGGCGGAAAGGTTAATTTTATTGCCAACAAAAAGCTGATTACAAACTGTATAACAAGACCAGTAAGACATTCCCGTGCAATCTACTCTATAAAAAAGTCTAACCAAAAGACAGTCCATTAACATCACTATTCTCCTATCGAGCTCGGAACTCCAAGTGGTCCGAAAGGGTCGTGAGGGCCCGTGACCGAAAGATGAGAGAATAACGACATTAATGGCATCAAAACAACCTATATAATCCTTACAGGCATCCCCACAAGAAACAAAACACTTGTATGAATCAATACATGTCCAGTGAGTGTCCTACCTCTTTAAATCTATCTATAACACTATTGATAATACAATTCATAACTCGCTTACAATCAAAACTCTCACCTCTGAAAAGCATGTTGTTTCGCTCCAGCCAAATCCAATAAACTGAAACACTGAAAATTATTCTCCATACCTGATTGCGAAGACTCTTCTCTTTGGTTTTCCTGAAAAACCAGCTAATTTCTCTCCTCCAAACATAGGGTTTTCTCGCAACATGGCATCTGCCTAGTACTTCTTGTAATATCCTGCAAGTAACTGGACACCTAACAAATAGACGATCCACCTGTTCAGAGCACGGTGAACATAAAGCACATGTGTCGTCTGCCACTATACCACACTTTATGAGTTTTGTTTCATTACAAGTATATTGTGCATGGCCAAATAGACTATAAAGCTATGTCTAGGAATATGACCTTTGGAAAAACCAGCTAATTTCTCTGCTTTAAACATAGGGGTCTATTTTAACATGACATACGCCCAGTACTTCCTGCCATCTCCTGCAAGTAATTGGACACTTAAAAAATAGATGATCCACATGTTTAGAGCACAATGAACATAAAACACGTGTCTTCTGCCACTATACCCCACTTCATGAATTACTCCACGTGACTGGTGGGAATTTTTTTCCGAAACTCATTCCAAGCACTCTTTGTAGAGAAAGTTCCCAAAGCGGCGGGTTTCCAAGTAATGACGTCCATCTTCGTTTCATCAATAGTTGCTCTCTCGATAACTTCCCATGCCTGATCTGTGATCATGTCCATAGGATCTAGAAGACACCACCCACTCCTTCTCCATACATCTCAGATTTTTGCATATTTTGGAATGTCATTTATATTGATGTCGAGGAAATTTTCTCGGATTGCTATCCTCTGTAGCCACAGATCAAACCATAATAAGAACTCATTATCTCTCCCTGGCATATAAGTAAACAAGCTTTTATAGTTCTCCATAATTTTCGATAGGTTCCGCCAATTCCAACTACTGTCAGGTGGTTTGATGACATCCTGGAAACTCAACTTTTTTAACTTTAAATATCAAAAAATAATTTAATAGTAATGAAAATTTAGTTCGAAGTGTTTGTTGAAATATTTTCTTTTTTAGTTTTTTTTTAATGCTTGTAATTAGATAATTTAAACTTATACAATTATCTAATACTATCACTTGAGCTAATCAACGTAGTCGATTTTGTCAAAGTGGTTGAATTATGTGCATTAACTTCACATAATCCTTTATAACCACGTGAAGTAGCAAGAAATAGAAATTAGATCATTCAATAGTTATGTTCTATACCTTAATTAAAAAATCATTTATAATGTCAAAGTAGTATTCTATTCAACCAAGATCTAACAAATACTATAATTGTTAGAACACAAATTGAAGACAAATTTCAATATGATCACGACCGAATCTATTGCAAGACTAACTTACACACACCAAAATGTGTTGAGTGGTATTCTACTCATCATTGAATTTGGGCATAATCAAGTTCAAAGGGGCACGAGCTTAGTTCTTAGAGTACATGATAAATTTTCTTAATCTAGGAATTACGATTGTTGCCACCTAAGCTCAACATAGTTTTAACATACACATATGTATGTTTCGGCATCAATAGACTTTTATAATCAGTGAATCACACAAATAACATGTCAAACAATAAGATATAGTTACACACAATTAATTCATTGCAATACACATATATTTACCATCCAACCAAAAATTAAACTAGTATAGTCTCTTATTAAGTTTTGAATTGAAATGTACACTAGGTGCACATTTATCATCTCGATCTTAACAATTAACCATACTATATTTAATTTTATAGACAGTAAATAATAATTGTTTTGCTTCATTTTAAAAGTCCACTTGACTTAGGAGAATTCATGTTGGTCATCTCAATTATTTAAACAAACTCAATAATTGGACAATATATTCAACATATAAAATATTGCATAAAATTAAAGTAAATTAACACAATAATAAGCCAAAGCAATAAATGAAATCATCTTCATTTATTAAACCAACATGCAATCCAAACAATCTATCTCAATATTAATATACATTAACATTGGACAGTATTAACACACAAATAATGCTAATATCCCCAAAGAATAATACTACACAAATATAGTATTAAACTTATGCCTGTCAATTGGATACACAATGAATCTTTTCCAAAGTGTTAAAATAGAATTCATAAGTGGTCGTGCCAACTTATCAAAAATCTTATAAATCATATCACCTTGAAGTGGATCTCCCACTTCTCAAGATCTCTCTTTGCGATCATAGTGATCTTGGACATACCAATTTCAAAACGTTCTTAACTCACTAAAATATCTAAGTGTCTTTCCTTAACACTTAGGGAATCATGTTTTCATGAAATTCTAGTATAGACTAATACCGGTGATAAGTATCATAATCTTTTATGAAGTAAGTGAACCTTCATCACTATTGTACACTTAATGCACAATCAAATCTCTTTTTCGATCACCACCGTCCCAAAATACTCTATTTTGGGAGTCATGCAAATTATTCTTTAATTTGCACTATGTTCAATACAACTTGGTTTTACCTCATTATATTTGTAATAAATTACAAATAAAACGGGTATATACGTACTCGCGTAATTCTCAAATAATTGAAATCTAATTTCAATTATCTAAATGAGAGCCACATTTGCATGTTTTAAAACTAATTATTTTGAAAACTAATTTTCAAAATAATTCTTTGGCAGAAAAATGTAATTTCTCACAATTTTTAAGCATTATTTAAACATCAATAAATTGGGGAAAATAGTTCAAGAATTCAAAGAATTATAAAAAATATACCAAAAATTACAGAAAAATTCAAATTGTATTTCTGCAGAAAAAAATTAAGAAAAATGGTGGTCGGGACATATGTCAAACGCTCCAACGCGCCACGTGGAGGAACGTATGTGCGTACACGCACCAGCGCGTGTATCACACGAGCGCACTGAACTTCCGCCAAGTGTCACTCTCGCGTGAAGCCAAGTGTCGCAAAACTGTAAAGCCACGTGTCGCCGTCACAGATAGCCATATGTCAACATCCTACGCAGCCACGTGCCACAATGAGGTTTCGGACATGGGGCAACAATGCCACGTGTCACTATATCATTGGATGCATGTGATGACGTGTCAGATTAGTCAGCATGCCACATGTCCCTGACGTGTATGCCTACGTGCCACTATCTGCCATGTGTCGAACGTTGATTGGCCACCAACACTTATTTCACATGGCATTGACTGATACATGTCGTCTTGTCATTGGGCCACGTTCGTGACACGTGGCGACATCTGATTGGTCCGTGTGTCTTTTTTGGATCCTTCTTGATCCTTTTTACCGCTGCCACGTGTTGCTATCTGAGTGATTCGCGTGAAACCAATAGAAACGTGCCACATCACCGTTTCAGATCAGATGAACAAACTCATCTGTGTTGCCTCACTCAGTATTGGGTTTTCGTCGATTTAACGACCTTCCCGATGGAATTTCGCTACGAAATTTCGGCAGGTAAAGTTTTCAAGGTTGCTGATCTCAAATTTTTTGTCGGAATTTAGAAACTCCAACTTTCAGATTTTGACTCCGGATGGACTCGAACCAAAAACGACATTCAAGACGAAAAGTCGAATACCAAAAAATTACAGTAGGCATTATAGACAGAGACCAACAATATTTTTGAAACATATTCAAAAAAATCGTGTTGGCTTTGATACCAATGAAGGAATCCTATACCGGTTTGACTAATAAACAGTATAATAAATATATTCGACTTACTAACCTCAATTCCAGCTGAAGCTTGCAGCGGAGCAGGACCAGTTTTATGTTGGTCTTGCCAGCAAACCATGGTTGAAATGTCAACGGGAGTGCTCGGCTGTTTCGCAGTCTAGATGTCACACGTGATCTATGCAGGACTCGGGACAAGAGGCTGAACCTCTCTCTCTCTCCCGGTTGAGAGCTCTCTCTCTCTTTATGTGTTTTGAAGTTGTTGTTCTTGAATGAGAGGAAGGAGGAAGACTCCTTTATATGGCCCCCAAATGGGTTAACGGGCCTAATGGGCCCAACCGACCCATTTCATCCCTAACTCAATTGGGTTTGTCAATTGGCCTCGGTTCACGTCCCGATTCACACATTGACTAACCGAGTTTGATTCTCCTCAATTGAGCTTTCCAATTGGTCTCAGTCTACGGTCTCGGTTCACACCTCGACCGACAGAGTTTGGTTCATCCGTCATGGCAGACCGCATTTTCCAACAGTAAAAAATGAAATCAAACAAGTCAGAGTTCATTTGTAATAAAAAATCAAAACAATAGAAAAACGAAATAAGAATAATGGTTTTTTTTGTTGGTTTAGTTTTTTTTTTAATTTTGTTTTCAACTAAAAAAAATATGCCATATGTAAAAAAAAATGAAATCAACCAAGTGAGAGTTCATTCAAAAATAAAAGAAAAAAAAACTCAAAACAAAATAAAATGAAAATCGAATATAATCAAAATATAAACAAACTTAAAACAAGAAATAAAACAAAATTCAAAAACAAAAAAAAATCAAACAAAAGGAAAAGATCTTATGCTTTTAATTTTGAAAACAAAGGTGATATGATTGTAATTTTGTGGAATTACCTTATAATTTAATTTCTAGCGTTCGAAGACTGTAATTATTTTGAATTTTTTTTCCTGTAAAGATGTAACTAACCCTTCTCTACTTCGACTCGGGCCGTTTACATATTTACGGCACTCACATTAAGATATTACGGATTCATTGGGCCTATTTATTTTATTTTGACAGAAATTTGAAAATTACAGTCGTTACAGTTACAGTAATAAGTTTTGTAAGTTACATTTTTAATTTCATAAATTATATTTTTACCGTATCCTTTAAAACTTGTTTATAATTTGTTTAAAATCTGTTCATTTTTGGACTTATTTTAAATTTATTTAAAATTTGTTTAAAACTTGTTTATATATTGTTTCTTATTTAAAACTTATTTAAAACTTATTTATATGTTGTTTCTTGTTTAAAACTTGTTTATATGTTGTTTCTTGTTTAAAACTTATTTATATGTTGTTTCTTGTTTAAAACTTATTTATAAGTTCTTTATATGTTGTTTCTTGCTTAAAACTTGTTTATATGTTGTTTACATGTTGTTAATATCAAGTTTCTTGTTTAAAACTTGTTTAGAATTTGATTAAAATCTATTCATCTTTTTGCACTTGTTTATACGTTATTTTTATGTTGTTTATATGTTATTTATATGTTGAAAACAACATATAAACAAAATACCAACAACAAATCAACAACATATAAAAATTCAGATTTGTTTATTTATTGTTTTAAACATATAAAACACATATAAACAGCATATCAGCAATATATAACAATATTCAAATAATATATAAACAAAAAAATATATAAATAACATACCAACAACATAGTTTGTCCGTACGGATAAAAATACATGAGCGTGTATCTAAAAAATGACGCGCATGCAGACAAAAATTGGAAAGTGCATATGCAAATAGCGAAAGTGGGTTGTACCGAATAAATATTGTAAAATTTTATTGGTGTACTACGTCATTACCACATTTGACTTCAGATGTATGCACTTAAGTAAGGGTGGGCATGGGCTAGGTCACCACCCTAAATCTTCAGCTCGGTCGATCGGACAGCAATGCTCTCGGGCCTTTTTTTTAATATTAATATTCTATATTTTTTATCAAAATATAATTTAACATATACTTTATTATATGAATTATACTTTAATAAATATTAAACAACTCTTAAATTTATATTTAACATCATTTTTACTAATTTTTAATACATAATACATCAAATTAATATTAATATACTATATATTATATATATATATATATATATATATTCGGGCTGGACTGTCGGACCAAATCATAAGCTCAGGTCGGCCCTATTTTAATTTAAAAAAATTCGGGCATGCCTTAGGCCAAGTAATATTGTCCCAACCCAGCCCTATTTTTGGGTTGGGCCAAAATGCCCAGCCCTATACTTAAGCAAATCGAAAAATCGAAAGCCTAATGACGCTCCGTCATTAGAATTTAGAAAAGAAAGCCCCAACCCTTTGTTTAGTTTGGCATCTTTGCAGGCTTCAAAATATGGCCCAAAACAAATAGGCAATGAAAGGAGTCCAATATTCATATTCTCCCTTTTCTGTTAATTTTTTGAGAAACCTTTCATTAATTTTATTATCGGTTTTTAATTGTTGCGAAACTTCCTTTTCAATGTGGCTTTCGATTTATGGTTGCTTTATACTTTCATTATATCATGCTTTCAAATATAAACGTACTAAATCGTATCCTATAATTGTATCGCACCACACTTTAATAACCTAATACAAACTAATGTTGAATCGAGTTAAGGCAAACTTTAGAATTGGCTCGATTGAAATTGTAATCAAACTTAGCTAGATGGCCAAATTGAGCTTGTAATCGAGTCGACAGCTGCTAAAAGCATAAGCTCGTTTACTAAACTCAACCCAAAGATGCATTCTCATTTTTTCGCGGGTTTCTAACATATGATGATTTTCAACTTCAACCATGCATTTGGCATATGTCAGGCCCTGTTTAGTTGTATAAAACAAGTCCAGGTTTTTAGAAAACTAACCTTATGTGCATGTGTGGTGTACGTTATTAAGGTCTTTTTATTTATAATTTAAATATTTGTTAATATAAATATAAAATTTTAAATTTTGATAGTCAATTTTCATAGCATAATAAAAGAGATATATTATACAATAAAAATTTTAAAATAGTAATTTATCTTAATCATAATTATTTAATTTAAATTTATTGATAAAAGAAAAACTAGTTATGCTAATAGAGATAAATAATTTTAGTTTCAAAAATTGTTAAATATGAATAGAGATAAATACTTATCTGAATAAATACTTATATGAACAATTTTAAATCCAATGTCTAAGATATTAATTAGTTATGCTAATAGAGAAAAATACTTTTGTGACAGATATGGTTAAACACGAATAGAGATATATACTTATCTGAATAAATATTTATCTGAACAATTTTAAATCTATTTAAAAATAAAAATGTTTTTTTTAATTAATTATCTAATAATTATAGTAATTTAGAATTGAAAAGATGGATAAAAATATTCAAAATTTTTTTTCCATATTCTGGCATTTATAAGTGTTGTGATTACTTAAAAAGGCTAAAAATATAGAATTTAGCGTTTCGTTTTAGTATTTTTAATTTAGAAAATTAGAAATTTGTTTTTACAATTTTCTAAAATTATACTATCAATTTGGAAAAGACGCTTATGATGTTTTCTACATTTCTATTGTTTCAAGCCAAAGGCGAGCAACATGTTTTCCAAATTGAAAAACACGCTGCACTCTTTTTATTATTTTAATTAATTTTATTTTTCAACTCAAATTATGCCATTTTTCTAAAGTTAACAGGTTGCCTTTCATTTTTACCTTTTTTTAATTTCTTGTTCTTTGTACAATTGTTATTTAAATCAAAGAGTAAGTTTTATATCTATAGTTTAATTGGCTAGTTGCTTCATAATTATACTTAGTTTCTTGTTTTCTACAAATGACATTGGCAATTACATTTAACTTTTTAAAATCCAAAAAATAACGTTTTAGCATTTCAAAGTAATATAGTGATGATATTTTAACATAATTTATTTTATAATTGTGAAAAAAGGAAAACAAAATTCTTTCTACAACTAAACTTTGTCTTCTATTCTCTAATTTTGCATTTAAAAAACTATAAAAAAAAGGAAAAGAAAAGGACTTTCATATATATATATATATATATATATGTGTGTGTGTGTGTGTGTGTGTGTGTATTTAATTACTTATCAAACTTGGACTGTATCCATTATTAGTTGTTATAGAAGCTAATGAAAATACTAATTGGTTAGTTAGACATGACCTAAATCTTCCTTTAGGTTATCATGAGTTTTTACATTTGTCAATTATTCTTTTACAATTTTTGTACTCAGACTTAATAAGGATTTCCTCTCCCATTGTTACTAATTATTCAACAATGAATCTATTTGTCCTATCAATTTTTAGAGAGATCAGTCTAACTGGATTACCTAAAAGTAATGACATACACTCTTGTTTTAACCTAATTGAGTTGGGGTTCGTGTAGATCGGTCTTAAAAAAATTACTAATCAAATAAAAAAAAAGTTTGAGGAGCAAATTTGGGCAAAATTTAATTGAGAAGTGAACATTTTTTTAATATTTCTAGAACCTTCTAATGAATAAAGTATAACAAAATATAACCAAAAAGTGTTCCACCACATTCCTAATGGGAATAAATAAAACATTGTGTATATATAGAGTATTTTCGGCATGATTCACAAAATCATATCCTCAATATGCTTGAATTGGAACTATTCTACCATCACTCAAAACGCACCAAAACCTTTCGATATTTTATAAATTATTTCTTAAAGCAATTCATTTTGTAGAACAGAGTCATTATCTAGCTAAAAAAACATGAAAGAAATACTTCGATTCCCATTTAGTGGGCTGAAGAAGGATCTCCATTAAATGTTTTAACACTTTGCACATTTGACCATCTAATCTAAGCTATAAGTATTTCCACTCACCACCAACCAAATTCATTCTTTATTTTACTTAGACTTTTTTCCCCCACATGTTTCTTTAATCCAAGTGATATCCTGTTGACTAAAAATTAGAAGAGGACTTTTAGATTGTTTTTTTTTTAGTTATTGTCTGTGTAATTTGAACCTACAATCTGGATTAGTAGATATTAAAAATTCAAAAGTTATCTCAAAATAAAAAAAATAGGAGAAATATAAAATATAATGCTCAGCTTTGAATTCAATGAAATAGTTAGTGTTTTGAAGATTGTGAACATGTCAAAGAATTGATTCTTTATAGATAAAAATTCATTATCTTCGCGTATCTAATATCTCTTTTAAAAAACAGAAAAAATAACAGAAAATGTTTAAAAATAGTTATTCTAACATCATAACTAGTTCAAATTATTCATGTGGTAATTACGCGGTTCATCATAAAATTTTATAGTATTTATTCTGTACTGCTTGTTTTTGCTTATTATAAAATATACTTTCCAATATTTTGTCTATATGCGCGTCACTTTTCAGATTTATGGACATATATTTTT
>CAODLS011895980.1:0-14814 GCA_948243855.1 Flueggea neowawraea
AGAATCGCCAAATTCTTATCCGAACTCTCATAAATCACCAAATTCGAAAAGTGACAGTTTGGTTCCTCAGAACCACGGTTTACTCGAGTAAGTTAGAAGCTAACTCAAGTTATACGTGGTTTGTTTTGCACGAGTTAGTAGAAAATAAGTCGAGTAAATCCTGAGCTATTTTACTCGAGTTGATCAAAAGATAACACGAGTGAATCCTGAGCTATTTTACTCGAGTTGATTAAAAGATAACTCGGGTAAATCCTGGCTTATTTTACTCGACTTAGCCAAAATGCTTACTCAAGTATTTCATTTATCCATATTTACCCAATTCGACCAATTACTCAATGTAACCGATAACATCACTTACAAACGCATACATTGGCTCTAATCAACTTCCTGAACACAAATGTATACCCAAACCCATCAAAACAACTCAGAATCACCCAAAAATTACCTAAGCCAAAGTGATTAAAACCCATTTGATTCCAAAACCCTAATATGCACAATCTTGAAGAATAAATGAGGAAAGAAATGATTAGAAACTCGATCTTACCTCAGGAAACCCAAAGGAAGTGTTGAGGAACAACTTGAAAGAGTTTGGGAGCGTCTGGAGGAAAAGAAGTGGAGTAATGACCGATTTCGAGTAGGTTGGGGTTCTTAAAGATGAAGAACACCGAAACACGTCGTTCCACTTTTACATAGATAACCCTAGTTACACAAGAGTTTACTAGAGTTATATGGACATCGGCTAACTCGAGTTATAATTTTGGCTAACTCGAGTTATAATTCTGGCTAACTCGAGTTGTATAGAAGTAACACAACTCGAGTTACCTCTTTCACTAACTCGAGTTATCCATTCTCGAAACTCATCACTCTCAATGATCTACAACACCAACCCACACATGCTCATCCTCACATAGCATCAAAGACCATCACTATAGGAAACATAATTAAAACGGACGGGATATTACACATAATGATCCAGTTCTGGATGCACGCTATGGTTATCAACCACTGAATCAAAGATCTTCATTTCTTCTTCCACCGGTCTAGCATGGCTACATGCTGTGAGAAGAGCAATAGAGCTTTATTAAGACACACAAATGCAACTTAAAAAAATGATCAAATAAGATGCATTCAAGAGAAATTTTACATTTTACAAAACAAACTTGCAAGCAATACAAGCATGAATCAGCAACAATTTCCCTCCCAATTACTATGTCAATGACATATGTTCACAAAGAAATCTACTTTACAAAACAAAAAAATCAAATTAATGCCTACAATGCTTAGCCATGGAGAAATTTCACAGGAAAAGTTTGTGCCATAAATGCTATCATAACTTCCATTGGTTCCCTTGGGTAGCTGTGCTTGGCACTCAACAGCAATTTTCAAAAGCCTCTCAAGGGCTTGGGTCTCTCCACCCACCATGGAAGCATTAATTGTTGGCTTCCCATCCTGAATATAAAAAAGAAAATGTTCTTACTACATTCTGATGGAAGCATAACAAGGGTCAATTTATGAACTCCAAGCAAAATGTAAGGATTGCAACATCACTAGAAATAAACTTCTAACAACTTATCTTTTTTGTTGGACTAAAATTGACGTCTTCTGAAGCTAGTAAAATACGTTATTTACTCAATGACACATTTGAGCTAATTGATTATATAAATCAGTAACCATCAACCAAAGAACAATCTTTCTCCACTTTGAACTAAAAAAAATAAATTTTAGTCCACATCTCATTCGTGTTCAATCCGTGATCACAATCTAAAAAAACAAAATACTTAAACATCTACAATAATATCTCCAAAATCCTAGTCAAGCAATAAAAAATACATTATGACACAGATGCAGAAGCACAAACCTGAGTTGGGTTACGCCCTAAATCCATCAAAGTAGGGATTTTTCGAGGCTCCACATCGCCTCTTGAATGCAACCCATTCACTTGATCCAATGCAGCAATGGTTTTCCTAATCTCCAAGCTTTGAACTTTCTCCTTAAAACCACCGTAATTCAAAGGCATCTTTTCCAACTTGAACAGCAAATCGTCAATGTGATACAAAGTGGTTCCCCAGAACGCACTCCTTATAATCGTAAAAGAACACACTCAAACAACTACAAACACCAAATTCAAACACAGAATCAACGAAAGCAGCTTAATTTAACCAAACCCAATAATCATCTCCAAAAATCCACTTAAAATAAAACATTAGCAATCCTTTAAGCCAATGATTCAAGCTCCACCCCCTTCTGATACAATATATATAGTGTAAACATATAAGCTATATAACAACAAAGTAAGGATCAAAATCACCAAAACAGCAATCAAACGTGAAATGATAGTGAAAACGAAAAACCTATTTAAGAAAAGGTGTCCTTTTTTCACCTGTGAAGTGTTTCCATAATAGCTCTATGGTAGGATTTTCTCGAGAAAGTGAACAAAAGTAGAGCGTGTGTGCAATAGAAAGAGAAATAGAGCATAAAACAGAGAAACAAGAGTAGCGATAAAGTGGGTTTTCACGCAATTCTCTAAAGAGAGAAAATCTATTGAGAACGGAAGCAAATGCTTAATGCACGATGATGAAAGAAGCTAGCTGCTATGCATAATTCACCACAACAAGTGCCAACAGAAGATGGTAATAACATAGCAAAGATGGATCTAGAGAGAGAGAGAGCGAGAGAACCTGGAACTTGAAGGAAGCCGTCGGCTTGGAACTTGAAAGAGAGAGGAACCTGGAACTTGAAGGAAGCCATGAACTTGGAAGTGTTTTGAGAGCTAAGAATTAGGAATTCTTTAGGTATAAGGTAAGGATTGAGAGAAGCGTGTACTCAATTCTGTAGAATTGGGTGGGAATTATAATTCCAATTCTTTTGTGTCACCCAAATTGGCTAATTACAATTAATAAGATCCAATTTCACAAGAACCCAATTCCAGCCCCTATTCTGTGATATCCAAATGGGGCCTTAGTTTTTTGTATTTTTTTTTTAAGATTTTTTAAAAAAACTGATTGTTACTTTTGCTTTTCATGATCAAACTTGGTATTTTCTTTTGGTGATTTTACAATTGTTATTTGCATTTATGGATTTATTATTTTCTTGTTTATTTGCCTTTTTTATTATTTTCCATGATCCTAGGCTAGATTTTCATTTTTTTTTATGATATGAACTAAAATTTCAATGTTGTGAATATGAATATGCTTGTTGAACAGCTATACCTTTTCCTGTAAATCTTGCTTTGAATGTTGAATCATTGAACTTGGACAATAAGGAATTTTTATTTGGACTCTTAGAATTATTGAGAAGGAATTCTAAGTGCAGTTATAGGATTAACAAGCGTGAAAGTGTAAGTCACTAGAGATAGATTAAAATTTATGAGGTAATTAAAACTTGATATAGTTTTCATTAGAGAGATTGAAAAGACCCCATGCATTACTAATTTTAGTAATCTCGTTAGAGATAGGGGATTATAACTTAGGCAATAGGTTTAATATTTATTGAGAAAGCTTATTAAATAAATTGGCAATCTCCATCTAAGCTAAATTAATAGCTGTTGTGTTTTGGGTTGATAAGCATTGAATCATTCACAATTGAGCAATTCTAGGCAACATAGCTAGTCAACACTCTTAATCCTATTGTAGTTTAGTTGATAATTTAGTTTCTTTCAATTGCATTGCTTTTACTTTCATTTTAGTTAATTTAATTGTCTTGCTTTTGTTTGCATTATTTGAATTTGATAGTACACTTGATCAAATAGACAATAGGATAAAAGCTGGTAATAGTACTTAGCCTTATCATTTGGGACAAGATACCAAGACTAAAAAAAGCCTACTTTATTTCTTGATGATTCGTACATTTGTAGAAAGGACATCATGAACACATCCCATAATTATTATAGACTTGTGTAAAGTACAATTATTTTCTTTATTCATTAAGTTACTCGTAATTAACAGTTTCTAAAGTCATCTTACAGAATGTCTGTTTAATATTTTTATTATTATTAAAGTTTTCAGTAGGTCTTGCATATGACATGTAGCACGTCCTCCCACAGGAGAACGTGCTACATCACGGGGACACAATAACGCGTCCCTGTGAACTGGGTTACGAACGGTAGCCCCGCTCGTAGCCCAATTATAAATGGCCTTATATAAAATTTACAAAAAAAAGATATAGATGTATAAAACATACACAACCATGCACACCAGTGTATAAAAATGAGTACACTTGCTTCTCAAGACATTTTGTAATCATTTTTTAATCCTATAAAATCTTTGTACTTACTTTTTTTGTCAATTTATTTTATAAAAAATTATACAAAATGGACACAAATGTGTATACCAAATGTATACAATTGGGTATATTTGCACCTGAACACCTTTTGATTTAATTTTACTCAAACTTGATATCTAAAACTTAGGTCTATAAAATTTGATTACTTGAAGACTAAAATTATAGTTTGGTAAAACTTTAGTACTAAACCATGTAATTTTCAACTTTAGAGACTAATATTATAATTTTGCAAAATTTTAGCAATTGAAACATAATTATATAGATAAAATCTTGGCATCTTCCTCATCGGGTTGCAGCTAGGTTTTGAAACCCTACCGTTGCCTCTGACCTTTTAGTAATGACCATGTCCAACTGCTCTCTCTTATTTCCACCATTACTATATCCTTGTTTTTCTCTCTAGTTTGGTTCTACATTGTAATTCTTAATTGCAATATTTGATCATGTCTCCAACAAATCTCAGGGACCATTTTATATTTACTATTTCAAGTTCGTTTTATTACATTTTTTAATTCTGGAATTTAGAGACAAATTTCCATGTTGTTAACCCAATATGACAATCCACGAGGGGGGTGTTGGATTGATCTATTACTTTGAAAATCTTTTGAAACCTTTTAAAACCACCAGAAAAAAAACTCAATCCACACTAAAGATAAACAAATATAATAGAAACGAAAATGAAGGAGATGAAGGGAAAAAGAAACAAAGGCCCGATTTTTATGGTGGTTCAACCCTCTTTGACCTACGTCCACTCCTTAAACTTTGCTCGAAAGTTTGAATCTACTAAGCTACTCACTTGACAGGTGGATGGAAACTACTTACAAACCTCTTGTTTTCTAAGCAAACAATGCAAAATTTACACTTGTTTTTTTTATAGCTCAAACAATGAAACTTTTCCCACTCTTATTTTTTAAAGGAAACAAAATAATGAAAACCTAGCTACCGTGTAAGCAAATAGACAAGATATTTCCCAATCTCTAAAAACTACTCACACCTACCCACAATGATTGCAAATTATATGCACAAAAGAAGGTGTGAAAAAAAAAGTTGAGAATACGAGTGAAAATCAATTAACCAAAGCTTGCCCAATGTTTCTCTCTTGGTTTCTGGAGACATCCTTTTATAGTCACATAGGAATCTGTGACCGTTAGCCTAAAACATAGTCATTATGAAATGATTGCAAATTCTATACTAACGTGACATCATCCAAAGTTTTGTACATAACCAATGCTTGCGTGTGGAGCTCTTGTAAGCATTAAAGTATTACGTGCGTAGACTACACTTGCGTGCTTAACCTTCTGCATTTTCATTTCCAAGTTTCCCCTGTTTCAATTTCACCTTTTGTTGCATGCGTAACTTGAAGTTACATGCTTAACCAATTGTTCAAGTGTCCTGAGTCTCACAACTCTTACGTGGGCAATTTGGATGTTACGTGCGTAACAATCTCTGATTCAAAATTTGAATATTCTTCTCACGTCATGGATGTCAGAGGAATTTGAATATTCCTCAGTGTGTCAGAACAATTGTGTCACTCTACGGTCCTTATCCTTATCCGACTTACGTGCGTGACATCTTCAAAAATTGTGTGTGCAACGAATGTTGGATGAACTTCCTAAAAATCCTTCCTTTGATCTTACATGCTTAAAGAGGCTTTGCGTGCTTAACTTTTTTCTTCAAAATGTCCAGATATTTTCCTGCTCATTTATGCTCTTACATTACGTGCGTAATTAATTTATTACGTGCATAATCTTTCATTCAAAACGTCCAGAGCACTTTTGTTATTTTCTTCTTCCTCATTTGTGTGCGTAAGACTCATTTGCGTGCATAGTCATTCTTGTAAAATTTCCAGGGAATTTTCTGCATGCGTAAATTGTGAATTACATGCGTAAGGTTCTTTTACTCGTATAACCTTTAAGTTACGTGTCTTTTCCTTTGACTTGATCTATTTGGGGTTTTATTAGTTACATGCATAATTATGTGTTAGAGCAAATTACGTGTGTAACTAACTATTTATGTGCGTAAGCTTAAACTACTTCAATGTTTTGTTAATTATCAAAACTTAGGTAGATTTCACATGTTCGTCAATTTTGGTTCAATAATCTCCTCATTTTTTATGATGGCAAAATATGAAAGAGTTTGCACTGTCGCTCAATTTGTGAACCTATTAAAAAATCACAAACACGCAAAATATGAATTCGATCAAGGTTTTTAGCCTTGTCGTTTGAGTTAGAACAATTCCCTATTTAAACACACAAACTCTACCACTACGCTGGCAACCCTCTCATTTGCCATAATCAATAAAGGATATAAGAAGGTAGTATTCATGCATTACCATCAACAATCAACAAGACATATAAAATATCATATTCCATAACAATCAATCATTCAACAAGAGTTTCGAACTAGAATCAAAGACAATGAAGGAGAATCATTCATATATATCATCAATAAGTCAAACAACAGTTTCGAACTCCCAAAATACATAATATAAAAGAGTTAAATGGAGTACAAAATAAGATGCAAAATGAGAAATCACGTGTCGATCCATGGCACAAGTCAAATCATAGTGAGGGTCGATACAAAACGATCGCATATGAGTTGGTCTATACAGTGTTGCCACTCGATCCTTTCCTATTGTTATCCCCATCAACATCGCTGCTATCCTCATCACCACTATCATCATCATCACCATCGACATCATTGCCTCTAGCCCATTCACCAACCTATTAATGTAAGAGATGCTAATAGAGACAAGATCAACTAACAAATTTTGCAGTCCGAAATAATAACACCAAAGTATGAATCATTCATCTCCTCACTATTAATCGCCTCCACCAATAAGAGAGCATCTGATTCAATAATAATGTCTTTTAGCCCTAGATCTGTGATTGAACTCAGAGCTTCACGTAGACAGAGAGCTTCAACAATCTTGGGTTCCACGAGAAAAGGGAAGCATCTAGTAAACACAGCCACCACACACCCATTAACATTCCTAAAAACCCCATACATGCTAGTTGATATTGCTTCAAAAAAGCAATCAATATCAATATTAACCTTCAAACCATTTTCTTTAGGAGGATGCCACAAAGCAGGTTCCACAACATCGGAACTAGCGGCCAGAGGACCCCTGGATTTAGATACATACCAAGCTTTAGTCCATTCATCATTTTCAGCCTACAAATCCTCATAATTTTGTCTGAATTCTCGAACTGATTGCTGCAAACAACCTCATTTCTTTGCTTCCAAATTGACCAACAAATCCAATAAAACCATTCCAAGTCCCTAAGAGAAAGGCTTTTATATATAGTTCTAAACCACTCGGCAAAAGAGTCACCAGAAAAATTTTCAATACCAAGATCCGAAAGTAATCAAACCAGTCTTGCATAGGAACAATCACAAAAATAGTGTAAATACGATTCAATATCCCACTCACAAATATCACAAGTAGCACAAACATCTACAGATATCTATTAAACGCACATTGGAAGGATGGACATCTCTAATGGCATGCCATATGAGATTTATAACATTGCCAGGTAGGCTCAAGTTCCACATTCTCACTTCCTCCTCATCACCCTCTGTTAAATGCCCAACCAGCACTCTATAGGCAGATTTAATGGAGTTTATGCCTTTGCTATCAAGATACCATAATAATTTGTTCGCCGGTAGATTAAAACTTAGGGGGATTTTCAAGATTAGCTGGCAATCTCTGTTGTTAAAAGTCCTCTGCACTCTGTCAACGTCCCAACTTCCATTTAGAATAAACCCGGACACCGGAGCTGTCTTGATTTGATCTAGAACATCAGATAAAATGAAAAGGTTTACATCATCTCCAAGCCACACTTCTCTCCCCACCATAATTGATTCACCATTGCCAACCCTCCACCTACAACCTTTACGAATCAGCTCTTGGGTTTCGATAATACCACGCCAAGTACAGCTGGGGCAATGGGCAAGTTTAGCATGCAAGAAATCAGTATTAGGGAAATACTTGGCTTTCAAAAGACGGGAAACAAGCGCAAAGGGATTAGTTACCAACCTCCAAGCAAGTTTACCAATGAAGGCCAGATTAAGTTCCTGAAACCTCCTAAATCCGTAACTCCAAGACATTTCGGCCCCAAATTCATAACTTCCATGACATTTAGGCACACACAACTTATTCCAACTCATCCACCTAATTCCACGCCTTGCATTAGAATCCCACCAAATCCCATTCAATTTTTTTTTCAATCTCATCACATAAACTCTTAGGAAGAAGAAATATGCCCAACACATAAATTGGGGTAGCCATACCCACACTCCTAAAGAGAACCTCTTTCCCAGCTTTAGGCAGACTATTTTGTGATTATTAGCCCTGCACAAGGATGACTATTTTGAGATTATTAACAAATAATTATTTTAAACGGTTATGTCAATTTGTAAGTTTCATAACAATTTGTGATTAAATAATATGTAATATTACTCGCTGAAATTATAAAAATTAAATTAATCATGGAAAAAA
The DNA here is from genome assembly GCA_948243855.1 of Flueggea neowawraea. Classification (NCBI taxonomy): domain Eukaryota; kingdom Viridiplantae; phylum Streptophyta; class Magnoliopsida; order Malpighiales; family Phyllanthaceae; genus Flueggea; species Flueggea neowawraea. Next base: position 8,780 of record CAODLS011895980.1, read on the forward strand.
AGATTAATAATAATTTATTTTCAATTTCTTGTTTTCTATAGAAAACTTGTTTTTAATTTTTTAAAATGAAAATATTTTATAAATATTTTTATTTTAAAAAAATAAAAATTAAAATAAAAATTTAAAACAAAAAACTATTTTTCAAACTAACTATACCTCTAATGTCCTAAATGGAACTCGCTTTGGGATGGGGTAGAGGGTTGACAATTTCTGACTCAATAACACGATTTGTGAGTACACGATTACCACATGAGACGAATGATACGAATTCAATTTTTGTAATGTTTATATCATGTATAATGATGTGTGAAATATAAATGATATGATACGATCATGACATGTCTAACACGAAGTGCACCCAGAGGTAGAATCGACATGTCCTTTCATAAAAAAATGAGGCAATTGAAAATGTCTCAGAAAACAAATTATCCCAATTTTCTTAGCGGAGAGTAAGAAGATAAGTTAAACCAAGCGATGATACAACCTCAAGCTCTACCTCAAATACAGTCTTAAACACTACCCCAAACACCAACCCTGTTTCTGAACTTATTCAGCTTACTTCATCACTTTCATTTAGATCTCAAGAAGCAAACAAGTTAGAACACCTTGTAGAGTATTCTTATGTTGCTGAAGATCAAATTTCAGCTACATCTCAACCACTTATGAAACCATATGTTGTTTATCAGAAACCTAAAGGCGTTACCAATTTACGTCAACTCCTTCATTGAAGGAGACCAGCTCCAAAAGAATATGTTCAGGTCTCAAACCTGAACCAGTGCTTATTAAAGTAACTGAAACTGAACAGTATGTGACTATTGAAGTTCCATAAAGCCTTATCAAGGAATCACTTAAGTAAGGCTATACCCATTTTCATTGGGGGAGCAGTCAGGTTGATGCTCACTTATAATGGAAGAAAAGGTTGTCCAGTCACTGCAAGACTTGATCTTTTTGACACCAGAGTTTTGGAGTACCAACACGCAGTTATCGGTACTGTCATAACCACTCTGAATGTTGGCACCATTATGCTCACGTTTTTCCCTAACTTTGTTATTTCCTTATCAGACCCAAACTTACCAACTTGTCTGAAAGTCCAGATCCAAATAATTGGAGTTCAACATGTAGCTTCTTCCCATATAGCTGCCCTACACCAACAGGTTTGCTACCGAGTACAAGATCATGTCATTGATCTCAATGGCTATGGATAAGGAGATTCTTTGTTTGTTCTCTCTGAAATAGCAGATAAAGTCCCAACAATTGTTAATGCCCCAAGACAAATGGATGTTGAAACATTAAAGAAATTAGTCCCCACCTTTTGGCTAACTAACTATGAGAAAGTGAGGCAGATTGACAAGCCGATCCAATCTCAGGAATGCCTTTTTTAGAAGAGAAAAGATGGAACTGTTCAGACAGTTTTAAAGCTCCTGATGAACCAAAAAGTTCTACTTTTGGTTTACCTATTTTTAAAACCATTGCAATGATCCAACCACTTCATCCAGGCAAGAGAATACCAGTAGTATGGTTTGAACCCTCAGGCAATCCAGTTTACACCAACAAGATTGATGGACATTTCATTTGGGATGTTGATCCAAATGAATGTGAAGATTGATGCCCATGTCGAGATGATGATGAAGATTTTCCTGGAGACTCTAGGAAAAAGAGAAGTAGAAGACCCTTTTGTAAGCCCCCAAATTATCCTAACAGAAAGGATGATAGGTTTTCACCATGGATTGGAATCTCTAATGAAGTCAGAAAAAGGACTGACAAGAGATTGAAGGAAGAATGGAAGGAGAGATTTCCTCTTCCTATCTACAATGAAGTTTAAATATCCTAAGGTTGGAAGACTCTTGTAACCTTCCTCCTAAACAAAATTCCTAGTCCTATTGTTCCAGCCATCCCTATTTTTATGGCCTCATCCTCTTCTAAAGTCCCAAACTTTGACAATGAGGATGAATATCCTCATTTGACTCCTTGCACTTCTAAATATGGAGTACCTTTCCGACCTTACACGAAGATGAAGGCAGTAAGACCAGATGGTTCTTATGAACCATTGTCAAGTAAAGAAGAAGTACTAAACTGGCAGACTATTAGTCATATTGCATAAAGACGTCAGCTTACGAGGTAGGATTTGAAGCTTGACAAGATTCTGTAGGTTGTGGAAAAACAAGATTCAACCCTTAGTCATGTTAGCCAAGAAATTCAGGACCTTCATATAGTGGTTCATAAATGAATTTTTGAACTTGAGAACAACTGATGTAAATGGCTATCCATAACAAGTTTGATTCCACTATCGACCAAAAAGAAACTGAATTGGAGGATTTAAAAAGACAGTACAAAGGCATGCAAATTGATTTGAAACACCCTCCTTTTTTTGATCCACCAAGAAGATCTTTGTTGTTTGATGATCCTTCTGCTCTTTTTGGAAGGACTTATGGCTTCTGCAAGAAGAAATATGGTTCCTATTGCCTCAACAAATTTTGAGGCATATGAAGAAGCTAGAAGAAAAGAAAAGAGGAAGAAAAGAGAAAAACGAGAAAAGGAACAAACTAGGATGTCCTCATTTCCTTGTTTTCTGAAGGATAAGCCACCCATAAAGTATATGGATTCATATTTCCAGGATTCCCAGGATCCTTTTGAGCTAGAAATACAGAATCCTTTTTCAACCTCATTAAAGGATATTTCAACAGACACAGATTCATCTTCAAGCATGCATGAAGATATCTCTAGCTCAACAGACCTGGAATATGCTCTAGAACCAAGCTAACCAGAATTCGCTAAAGTTACAACAGAGACTAGTTCAGCTACTTCTCCTAGTCGTGAAGAATCTGTTTTAGACTTATCCTTAAATTCAACAGAGCAATATGGAGACATCACAGCTATCCTCATGGCAACTCAAAAACCCGAAGATATGTTCTAAACAGAAACAAGAGAAACTTCTTGAACAAATGATCAAGCCTATTTTCATGAAGAGGAATCACCACCAGAAGAATAATCTGAATTCAGACCACCTCAAGATGATGATCAAATTAAAAGACCAAAAGGAGGACTATGGTTTACTTTTGATGATATCCCTATCAACCAAAGAAGGAAACTAATGCTGGAGATAAGTGCTTAGGCTGATTTACAGATATCTAAGCCAGGATATCATAATGTAGCGATACTGAAGGAATTAGCCTCAAGATTCATAGGTTCTTTAAAGGATTGGTATAATTCCCTTGGACATGGGAGAAGAATCCAGTTTGTCAAAGCTTCTATTAAAGGAGCTCTTGTTATCATTCACCAAGAATTTGTTGGAGGTGTCACAACTTTTGGCATAAAACTAGAACAATATTTTTACAAGATGAAATGTTGCTTTCTTCAAAGAAAATACCTCAATTGGCATTATCAAAGAATGTAGTGAATTTACTTTTAGTTTTGAGGTTACAATAGTAGGAAACTCAAACTCATCTTTGTTCCGTCCTTCCCTGAAGAACTTCATCCAGAACTGAACCGATTGATTTTGTTTTTCGGAAGAGATATCAATGATCATGGACTTAGAGAATACATCAATATGCGAAAACAGTTCTTGAAAAGCTTTATGAACAGAAGAAATTCTTTAAGATGTTTTCTCAGAATTCTCAAGTTCAGAAGTCTTGCAACAAGTCCTATTTGAAGATCAAATGCAAAGATAAAGATTGTGATTGCAGAGTTGGAAAAAAGAAGCAACATTGGAAGAAGTATTCGAAGAAACAATCCTTTCAGAAGAACAAGAAATGATTCAGGAGGAGATTTAAGAAGAAAGGATTTCGGTCCTTTAGAAAAAAAACCTCTAGAAAGAAGTTTGATCATTGTTTTATCTATGGACAAAAAGGACATTATGCAAAAAATTGTCCTAACAAGGAAAAATCTGCAAAGCTCATTCAACAGGTTCTGAAGATTTCCCCATTTGATCCAGAAGAAGATTTGGAATCTGTTTTTTTTTTTGTTCATAACAAAGCATCTATGTTAATCCAGTTATACTATTTTTACAATGCTGACTTCAGACTCAGAAGGATCAATTGACTCAGAAGAATCCATTTCCACTCATTATCATGAGGCATTTGGCGCTATTGCCTGTCTCTCAGCTCAGACTTTCCAGTTCCTCATGTTGAAATGGAGATCCTCAAAACAAAGTACGATATTCCTATGAAAGTCATAGGATTCATTAATACTGGAGCAGCTCAGACAATGGTTAATCCAAATATCTTCCCTGAAATTTGGAAAGAGCAGTCAAACTATTTTGCAACAACTAGTGGAAAATTGTTCACTACTAATTATGTTTCAAAACAACCAGTTGGTATTCAGATTTTTCTGTTGGGTTTCTTATGAAAATAAACATCTAATGTACGCAGTAAAAAAACAAAATTCACACAAGAAACAACCCAGGAACACTGTATGTAATCATAATTAATTGGCCAAGGCCGAACATATGTACCTATTTCCTTTGTCGAATTGCTTTTCTCCAAAAGCAATGAATTGCCGAATTGGTTTCTCCTCCTCCTTTATGATTGCCAAATGTAATTGACTTAGGAACTACCAAAGGACGACTCACCTCTACTCTCACACACACACACGAATCTATTAGGTTAGACTATGTGTGTTAGCACTCAAAACTAGCTTTCTTGTCCTATGTATTTCTGCTATATAGAAGAGCAAAGCAAAACAATATTCTTTTTACTCTTGGTTGTGTATTGTTGAAATCTAAATAATAGTGAGTAAGAGAAAATAAAATCCCTTCTTCACACCTTTTAGAATTCGGTTAGGGTTGGCAGGAATGAGAGAGAAAACCCCAAGGTTTTATACTCTCTATGTCGCACATTCAACCACCAAACCCTAGGGAGAATTTCCAAAATTAAAACCTTAGATTTGGTACATCAATGTGGCCAGCCATACTCCTACAAAATAGGAGTTTTGATTTCCTAAGGATTATTCTTTCCCCTTTTAATCAATTAATTAAACCCTTTAATTAAATACTCATTAGGTTGAATTTTTCAATTCTTTTAAGCCTAATGGGTGTGCCGAATTTCACCTTGAGCCCACCTCATTATGTTTTAATTATTAACATAAATTAATGGTCCAACAAGAAAATTAGTTTTAGCCCTAACCTAAATTTTACTGTGTGTGATCTTATAGGTCCATTCAATCTTGGCAATGTGTCCAAATTAATTTAAAACCCATAAATCATAATTGGTCTCTAGTAAGACATTATGATTACCCAAATTGAAATGAATGTCAATTACGAATCAACATAACCTAATTACAACCTTGTACAACCATTTGCCTTTCAATATCGAAATTAGCATAAGGCATGAAACATGTCACCCTTATTTATGCTAAAACATTGCCTTTATCTATAAGTGATCCTGACTAAGACAAACAAATGATAAAACTTATCACTTTGTTTGGGTGTGGCCACACACTACTCAGTTTCACTAATCAAGTGACCGATAATATCTTATCTCTCTTCGAGAGTGGCAATTCCTTCACTTCACTCATGTTTCTTAGCATGACTCATGGTATACCCAATAATACTCATACTTGCCACTCATTACAAATACATTAGGTGTATGTCAAAGTATATGAGAAATCATCCAAGAATCCATAGTGATTTTAGGTCGATGGATTCTAGTATAAGTGTTGTATGAGAAATACTTATGACCTTTCAACAATGTAGTATTCTCATAAGCGGATTGATAAACGATCGTTTATACATATTTGTACCGTTGATTTCTTATTGTTTTTGTTATTATTCGAGCGCTATTGATGAGTTTTGGTACTTTAATCATTCATATTTTGTTTTTCAGGTCATGTGATGGTTTTTTGATAGAATTGAATGAAAGCAAGCCAAAATGGAGATTAAATGATAGAGTTAATTTCGACAACTTTCGAGGCTTTTAACACAAGACACGGTCTGGGACCACAAGACACGACCGTGTAATACCGTGTCCTATTCGACATTGTTAAATGTACCTCCAGGACGCAAGACACTGCTTGGAAGACCAAGACACGGTCGTGTAATT
>CAODLS011896206.1:0-17273 GCA_948243855.1 Flueggea neowawraea
AAAATATATTATATGCTTTTATTTGTAATTTTTTTTAGTTTTTGATCTTAACATATTAGAATTTGAGAATTTTTAAGTGTTTTAAAAAATTTAATATGTTTAGAATTGTTTACGTGGCATATGTTAAGTCTAAAAAGCATGTGTGTGCCACATTTTTATTTCCGTTGCCAGATTTCATTAAAAACAGCCAAAGTGACGTTTACAAATCAAGAAAGTTCAGTGATTATTTTGAACAAAATCTCACTTTTGTAATCGAGTTGAACAAATCAACAAAGTTCAATGACTGTTGGTAAAATTAACCCTTATTTGTCATATGTTCACTGTTTACCTTTTTCAACCTTTGCCGAATAAGATTTAGCCTTTGTTTGGATGTTTATAGAAAGGAGGGAAAAGAAAGGAAGGAAATGGCATCGCATTTCCTTTCATTTCTCACCAAATTGGTGAGAAATAAAAATTGCCCTTTATTTCCCTCCATTTTCCTCAATTTCTCTGGTTTTTTATCATTTTGTTGTTACCCAAACAATAGAAAAGAAATGTCATTTCCATTCATTTCCATCCATCTCCATCCATCCAAACAAAGGCTTAAGGATGAGGATAGTTAAACATGATGGTTTTGGATATTATCTGTCAAACTCCTTCCCTCCCCCTCCTCCGCGCCCCCCCCCCTTCTCTGTTTACAATGTGGAACGTTCAGAGAAAAAATGAATAGACATAGGATGATGGATCCTCTATTCCATCCATAACTTGAAGTGACGTTTTGCAATAAGGAATCCAATTATTTGGGCATGACTCATATCAAACAGATATCATAATGTTTCATTTACCCCACCTTTTTTCTCTTCTTAATTCCATGCTTCTGAAATTGGAGAATTCATTACATGTTATATTGATCATGAACACATGCATGCATGTAACTGTGCTTCTATTCATCACATAAATAACTATGACAGAATTAATTAATTACCTTATAGTTTTAATGACTCAACTATGTCTTTATTTTCACTGCACTGACATTGGTGTTGTTAAATATTATAGTTTGATTGTTAATGAGACTATTATCATCGACTGATTATGACATTGAAATTTTTGAATTCTCAATAATCAGATGTTTGTTACTTAATTTGTTTCAGTTGATTTGTTGTGTTCTGCAATTTTTGTTCTAGAATTTCTGTGCTTCTCATGATTCAACAGTTATATATATCAATGCCATTTGTTTATTTTGCTTATCCAGGAGCAACACAAATCATGATTACGATCAACCATCACATCTTCGTTTAAGGGACCGCAAGATTCCTGAGCTTGTGAATTTGCCAGAATATGCTGCACCAGAATCTCGTTATTGTCCTGCCCGAGTTTATGAGTAATGTGCACTGCTTTTACGGCATACACATGCTTTAATTTGCACGTTGAAATGGAAAAAAATTCTGATTCATATTTTTTTTCACCTTGGCATGGATTGCAGATACGTACGAAATCCCAGTTGAAATTACAGATTAATGCCCAGAACTGTCTACACTGCAAGGTATGGTTTAGATTTCCAGGCAGATTTGGAACCAACCTCTTCAACTTTAGTTCCCTACATGAAACATTCACATGGACCACTAAAAGATAATAACGTACGAGAAAACATGTAACACCCACATGAAGATTTGTATATAACTCTTTTAAATCATTCTCTTTATTGTTTGTTGTTTGGTCATTACATTTGTTTCCCTTTTTTTAACAAAGTAAACATAAGTTTCATTCATAGAAAAAACAAAGAACAAAATACGTATCTGCACGTCGAGCAAAAACAGTATAGTATAATGAAACAGAGAAATTTTATTAGTGCAAATAAAACGTATTAGTCGAACCGACCAAACTTTATTGGATTATACATGTGTATTTGCAAGTGTGATTGGAACTGACCAAAGCTTATTTCATCCAGGCTTGTGACATCAAAGACCCAAAGCAAAACATTGAATGGACGGTGCCAGAAGGAGGCGGTGGTCCTGGTTACTCAGTCATGTAAACTTTTTATTATTATTATTTAAAAAAAAATATTCCCCTATTTGCATTGTATAGTTCCAGACTAGTAATTGTCTCGAAAAATAAAAGAACAGAACAGAACTTCCAGAATCAATGTTAATACAAGCAAGGCCGTACAGCCGCCGCAAGAAGTTAGCTCAGGTGGTTAGAACCGACGCCCCAAGACCACAAGGTCTTAGGATTGAATAGCAGAGTTGGGCACTTGGGGGTTATCAGATTTCTGAATTGATTCCCCTTGTGTTGTGTACTCACAAAACAAAAAAATCTTTTTAAATACTCGGCCTGTCACTGCGTTTGGCATATAATCGGCTATCTTCTTTACTATCTATTACTTTTAAATTTATTGATTAATATAATTTTTTTTAATTTAATTATTAAATTAAAAAAATAGATGGTGAGATTACTCTTGGAGTCCTCTGCACACATAATTGGCACAAATATTATTATTATTGACCCGACACAACACAATTGTCAATTTTTATTTCTATTGATACGAGATGATTAGTATAAACTCTATTTTTATGTTTTTGTATTTAGGAAAATTAATTCTGGAGTTTTTGAAGTTTGTCCTAATTAGTAAGTCGGTCCTCGTGATTTTAAAATATTACAAATATATCTTTGAGGTTTAAAGCTGAGTTGCATTTAAGTTTTCTATTAGTGGTCTGTTATTAATCCGTAAAAAAATCGTTGATGTGTCACCTGATTCATTTTAAATGAAATTTCAAAGACAAAAAGACCTCTGGTTCTATTTTTATCAGACATGAACAAAGTGAACCCTAATTTTTCTGCACATATAAGTTTTTCTGGATCCAATAAAAAACCAATTTTTCTGCAAAAACCAGTTCGTCGTATAATTCCCTGCATAATTGTTCATCATAAACCAAGAATAAAAAATATGGGTTCTTCTCTAAAAATTCAGAAAATCAATTTAACAAAACAACTGCCAACAAAGAGGTTAACAAGACCAAAATCTTTAAAATCTACAAAATCAATCTGACATCAAACGAACATTGCCAGAATCATACCGAAACCTACAATTTCTTCATCACTTTACCACACCAAGCCATTTGCTTCAATTTCTCTACAGCTCTCATTGAAACCAATTCAATCCACGCCACCATCACTCCTCTTTCAAGTATTATTTCTAACTTTATCACGGTTTCCAACAACACCATTCAAGAAAATCAAGAAACCGAATCAAGAAACATGCCTTCTTCATTGCAACTCACAACGAGTGCTCATTCAATTCCTCCTCTTCTTATCAATTGGTTGAGACCATCAATGCGCTCGTCTCCATGGTTCAGAAACCGAATCCTGCCATGGTCCAGACCATCAATGCGTTCGTCTCCACCTGTGCTCCTTCACTTCCTCCACCGTTTTCTTCCTCCTCTTCCTATCAATTGGAACTGATTTGCTCCAGATTCAAAATGGGCCTCGATTGAAACTTGGTGTCTGTGTGTGTGTGTGTGAGAGAGAGAGAGAGAGAGAGAGAGAGAGAGAGAGAGAAAGCGAGGAGTAGCGGTGGGTGAGGGCAAGGAAGAGAGAGGCAATGACCAAAGGATGAGGATGAGGAAGAAAGAGACGGTGGGTGAAGGTGAGGAAGAGAGGCAAGAGAGAGAACGGGAGATAGAGAGAAAAAAAAAATGTGTTGAATGACTCTGGTTTTGGGATTTAATGGAGGCATTTCCGTAAATTTGCACTTCTGTTAACTCAAAAACGTTGCTTTCAAAAAAAAATACGAATACTGACCTACTAATTAAGACAAACCTAAGCGACTCCGGAATTAATTTCCGTTGTATTTATAACACATTTTACAACGATTAAACTCGAGAAACTGAGTTTGTCCATTACAAATTCTTTAGCTGAGGGTCCAATAAATCACAAGCATATGCATTAAATATAGCCGAGAGCTTATCATAAACATCATTAATAGTCTGATTAGACACAACACAAGCATCGTGATGACAATCAATTGAATGAGCACATGCATATATCTCTGCATCCCCAGACAAACCAACCAAGAAACAAAGAGGGTTTTAAAATCTGAATCAACAAATCACTATCAGAATGTCAACATTGCAACACGAACGCTACATCAACTATATCATATATAAAGACATACTCTGATAACTAAAACTAGAATATAGATTTTCAACTGCCCTAAAATATTTAAAAATATTACGGAAATGTCTTTAAATGAACTAGAAGGTGAATCAGACGACCAACCTGTGACTAGACCAAAACAAACTACTACTAAAACAAACATCAGCTCTCCAACATCTGCCTCAATGCCAACTCTCTTATCAGTCTTTTGTCGAGGAGGAGGAGCTAACATCTGCTGCGGAGTTCTCTTCCTGACTTGGAGATGGCATTGATCCTCTCATTTTCAGGTCCCCAGCTTGCTGCTGCTGTTGTTCCTGCTGCTGCATTTGCTGCTGCTGGAATTGGTGAAGTGGATGCTGGAACTGATGATGCTGTTGCTGCTGCTTCTGAGAATGAATTTGGAGCTGTTGGAATTGCTGAGCAGTTAAAAGAGTGTGCATTGCATGATTGTTGGGATAGAATTGCTGTCCCCCTCCATACGAAGAATAGTTCATCATGGGTCCACCATTTGGCATTGATTGACCAGTCAATACCTTTAGATGCTGAATTTCCTCTTTCAGAGCATCGTTCAATGCTGCAGAACAAGAATCACCATGACAAGTTAAAAGGAAAAGAAAAAAAGAATATGGAACATAATTTCTTGGATAATCATATGAAAATAAGACTATGGAACATAATTTCTTGAGCATTTCGGCTAATTGTAGTACTTAATTGCCACCATGTTCCTCTTCAAAAAAAAAATTGCCACCATGTTCATCTCAAAATTCCAGAGCTGCAATGCAAGTATAACGTTTCAAATGGATAAAACGAAAAACATACCAGTTTCAAAGAGCAATGAGAACAAGCATGACCCTTGCTCTGCTCAAATTTTAATTCATGATAAGAACTTGCAAAATGTACCACAAAATGCAATAGCAACAACCTTAATCATTGCTAGGAGCAATTTCATTTACCGAGGATATAAAATGCAGGATTTTTTAAACTTTTATTATGATCCTATCCTTTCGTGAGAATTCTCTAAATGTTTAATAATGTTTCTTCGCTATCCATGCTGTCAAACATTCATGGAGCCTGCTACATTATTGCATCCCAAGCTGACAACACTATTAAGTCCACTACCAATAAATACACACGCAATTTAAGAACGTGTTTCAATGCCTGAAATGACAAGAAAAAATTTATCACAGACGGATAAATGGTAGATAACAGTCAAATTAAAGGAAGAAAAACTTCAAAGTCAAAGCTCATGGCCTCTGATGCCATATTTAAGCTCTGGCAACGAGGTAGAGGTAAATTTAGAATCCAGACAATGTTTCAACATCAAGAATTACCCCCAACAACCAGAAAGTGAGGACAATGATCCAGAGTACTTTTATGTCAGATGAAATAAATAGGCCACAGATTAAAGGGATCAATGTCCAAACAATTATACATGATTCTGACATCAACAGTGAATAATGAAATTAAATCTCCACAAGATTTAAGTCAAACAGAAACCTAAGAGGACAACATCTTAGAAATTTTTCAAGTAGATTATGAGATTCCAATTTCGCCAAAAAAAAAAAAGAAGAAAGAAAAGGAAACCACTAAAAATGTTTAATTTCATTTCATTTTTAGGACCGGAAAGAAGGGTGAAACAAGGGCCACTCGTCTACATAAAAAGATTCCAGAAAGTTGCTCCACAAATTTCTTAGATTATGCATAGATGATCCAAGATTAGCACTTCGCTCTTCTTTTTCCAAGAGCTATGGTCCAATAGACATTAATAGAAAGTTAACCTTAAGGAATGGATATTTTGCACTATTTTCATGTGAAAAAAGTTCAAATGAACCCTTACCATCCTGCAAGTGGACCTGTTGCTCCATTGTTTGCAACCGCAGTTTCAATTCACTGTTTTCAGCAGTCAGTCCATTTGTATCCCTCTGGACACAGAAAGAAAAGTTTGAGAATCAAATTTCATTCACTGATAAAATAAGACGTAAATTGTACGAATGCAACTTACCTGCAACAATGTCAGTTGAGCAGACAATGATGTTGCTTCTGTTTGCAACGTCTGTACTTTCCTCTCTAGTTCAGCTATATATCTCATCTTCCTTTCCTTTGACCTTGCAGCTGATTGTCTATTCGCCCAAATCCTATAATTCGTCATAGATGATAAAACATAGGGTGTTAATCTTAAATTGCTAATAAAATGCTTTCCTAATGAAAAAAGAGATATAAATGAAGGTTGAGAAGAGAATTATTTATATAAGATTATAGCGATATTTTCTAGGAAAAGAAAGTTGCAGGTAGTAAATATTTTACAATTGAATTCAAATTTAACAAGATTATGGCTTCAAAGTTCACGAAATAGCTTTTGAGAACGAACAAAACGCTTGCATAAAGCATAACATACTAACGTTAAACATGTAAGTTAACTTTTGTCCAAATTTTCATGATAAAATGTAAACCGTTGCATTCTAAACTGCCGACAAGATGCTTTCTTAGAGAAAAGAAAGAATTAAAGGGAAAATTAAATGGAAACATGCAACACATTCTATACGATCATGGCAATATTCCCTAGGAGGAGAACATTGCACAAGTTATACTGCTCAATTGAATGATTGAAAATACTATTCCTTCAGAATTGGAAAACAACAAACATTTCTAAAAAAACAAATAAAATGTTCAAGAAGTATACTTCTAAAGATATCATTTAAAATTATGAACAAAATTATTCATATGCTCTTGATTTTGGTACTACTGTAGCTTGTTAAAAGTAATAATACTACCATAGCTCGTTAAAAGTAATCTCACATCATCTCATAAACTTTTATGTCAAATTAAAATCCAAACAAGCCGCAATACCTTTTAGCACGCTTCGGATCAATTAGAGCAAGCTCAGCAAGCTTAGTAGCTGACATGGATTTCTTAGAATCGGCTAGAGAGACCTCTTCTGAACCTGGGATAAGCATCTCTGGCTTAATTGTGGTCGAGCCATCCATTGATTGACTATGCTGGTGCCTCGCTCTTGGCCTTTCACTAGACCCAGCGCCAGCTTCCATTGTTGCAGGTACTGAACCCGCAGCTGGTGCCGATGGCTCGCCAACTTGAAAAGAAGAAGAAGCCGATGATGAATTGAACTTATCCATATCAAGGTACATTGAAAGCAAATCCTCCTCGGTCTCATCAGAGAAGGAAGGGCCATCCGCACCACCAACTACACCAAGATCACTGTCGAAGCTAATATCATCAGGGAGAGTGAGAATCTCTGAATGTGCACGTCGATGTCCCAAACTCTTAGGTGGATTATCAGGCATTCGGCTAATATCATGACTAAAGCGGCTAGAATCCGATCCATGACCAAAGTGACTAGGGTCTAAACTAGAAGCCGGAGCCATAGGAGGAAATGTAGCGGCAGATGGTTCCGGTTTCACATTAAATGAATTTCCAGAAGGAGAAAACCCACCGAAACGGCCCGATGGAGGCGGCAAACCGCCACTATGGCCCGGAGATTTATCCTTATCCATCAAGATAATTCTCAAAACCCTATCAACCTCTGACAACTGGTAGAATATTCAGTGCACCCCAATGCAGATTTGCTCACAACAGCACAAAAGAATCAACAAGCCTTTATACTAAGTTACGTACCACTTAAATTACTGCTACTTGAAAGACAGCAAACAAACCTAAATAGATACAATATCAGTTACAAGAAGAAATTTAACACCCAAGCCAATTCATTTTCAACAGAAAAAATACTACAGGCAGAGCAAATGAAACCCTAGCAAACGAAAAAACACTGCAAACAATAACAGAGCCACTTGTATTCCTATAAAAACATCACAAAAAATAACAAAAGCCTCAAAATTTACATACCAAACGGATCACACAACACAACCCCACACAAACGGAGATCGGAATAGCGAGCAAGCCCAACCAACACACACCACCATTTCAAAATCCGAAACGGACCCACAAAATTAAATGCCACGAACTGAATAGGTTCGGCTCGGGACTCGCGAGAGCAGGAAATTTTCTGGGGAAACGGGTGGACTTTCCGGGAAAATTTACAGAAGAAGTGTGTTTTAGATCTCTGGGTAGAGTTTTTTATAGAGAAAATGTTGAGCAGCAGTGGCCCGAGAGAGAGAAAGAGAAAAGACTCAGCTTTTTTACGCAGAAGCCGAATCCAATTCAACAGATCACATGGCCTTTATATAGCACACATACAGCCCCCCCTACAATAGAGAAGCTTCTTCAATAAGAGTGCACGTGGAGGTTGCAGGAAATGGAAGTGTTTGTTTGACTGCATGGGATTCCACCTCTTTTACGCGCCGTCTTACTTGTGTTGGTGATAATTGTACTTTATGGACTATAAGGCCCTTTGTATTGTGATTGAAACAAATTAGTGCTTGTTTGGAAGTGCAGTAAAATACTTAAATTTTGTAATAATTAGTGATAAGTGAATAATAAAAAAATAATAAATAATAAATATTTTAATAAAATTAGTTATATAAAATATATTATATGTTGTTTAAAATATGTTATATATATTATTCTTGCGAGATGAGTCCTTAATTTGTTTAGTTTTTGATAATTTGGGTGAGAATTGGGATAGAGGATTTTCATGCTAAGGATGTGAAAACACCTTGGAATTAATGGAAAGTAATTGATTTTTTAACAACTTTAGATTCACCAATATCATATGAAATTTGGTTTAGAAGAATATATTTGGCATCACAGTTGAAAAAATATTTAGGAAGACATTTTGTCCATTGGAGTGGATTGTCTCTCATTAAATTTTAATTTATCTGGTAAAAATTACTTAATTTTAATGAATAGGTAAAAAACACCTAATGGTTTGCAAGAAAAAATCAAGAGTAATGTAATTGTTTTCTCCTATAATTTCATTAGATTATTTGTATTTCAACTTGTTTTGTAAGGGTTAAAGATAGTGCTAGATTTTACATTACCTTACTCGAATTGTTTTGAGAATGTATTACCGAAACAAGTGTTAATAATTGAAATTATTTTTTGTAATGTTATTTTTTGTCATTAATCATTTATTACATTGTTCATTTTGGTTTTAAAGTGTGTGATCAAATTCATTTTATGATGTATGAATGGTATTTATATGTAAATTTACTAAAATAAGTTGTTACTTTATCTTGATTGATTTCCAATTTTAGATAAAAGGTAACTCCATCATCTAAGTTATAATTTTGATTTCTAAAGTGTTGATTAGTAAGTAAAGGCACTCACAGTTTGGGTTGGTTCGGAGATTTCAAAATTATTATGCAGATATTCTTAATAATCCTAGCAACTCCAAATCCACTTTTGATCTATGGTTAATAAAAGTGTAGATGTTCTTTACGTCGCAAGAAACATGATATTGTTAATGGTACAACCGTTAATTATTATGCAGGAAAATTGGAAACGTAAAAACGGAATAATGGAATAATTTCTGTCTGTCATATGTATACTCTTCTAAAAGTTCTTACACGATGTATGAAGTCAAACACTTTAGGTTACTTTCAAAGTCAAACAAAAAATATGATGGTATCAATCCTTTGTAAAGTTATAAACCGATAACGTAATGGTTTGATGAGCTGATTTTGATTGATTTTATTTGTCGAAAGACAAAAATTATAATCTTAAGGAAAACACTTATTAAAAATAACATACAGTTTTTATCAATGTTCTAATCTTACGTTATTATCACAATTTTTTTTAAATGATAGTTTTGTGCACAACATGTACATCAAAATTTGAACCTTTAACATCGAATTCTACAACTCACACACCTAACTATTTGTGAGTGTCCATTGGAGGCAGCAACGACTAGGATTTCAAAACCCTAATAGATGCATCATGATCTTTTTGAAAAATTATGCTTGTAACCTTAAAATTTTGTAAAATTATATGATTAGTTCCTAATTAGTGATTTTTATTTATTTATTAAAAAAGACAAATTTTAGTCTTTAAATAACTAAAAAAAGTCTAATGAAAATTGGTAATTTTAACTTATTAATTATTAAAAAAAGTTTAAACTTTGAATTTGAATGAAACCAAATTAAATCAACTAAATTAATTTAAAAAATTATTTTGCCCATATTTTGTCCTGATTTAATATTTTATTTTTATAATTACACAAAAAACACAACATAAAAAGGCCAAATTTCACTAAATTAGTCCCTAAACTTTGGTTTGCACTCAAATTTTTTTTTCATGCTTGGTAAACACTTTTTGGTGTTGTAATCATTATGTGCTCTTTTGGTACTCGTAATTTTACCGAATAACAAAATTTTTTTTTTAACTTTTTGTGGTGTACTCATTTTGTACACATTTTGTGTATATTTTGATCTCATAATTTTACCAAATAAAAAAATATTAAAATGGTTTTTAATTTTTTTGTCTTGTACACGTTTTGTAATGATTTGTTGGTGTTGTACTCGTTTTGTACTCCCGCATTTGGTCAAAGATTGTCAAAAAGCAGCCAAGTCGAGACATTTTTTAGAAGATTTTTCAGTGTATTTCCATTTGTGAAAGCTTTTACATGATGTTCCATTTGTGAAAATTGAGGGTTTTTTTTATTGTATTTTTTTGTGCTTTACCTATTTTATTAAGTAATTGATTATATAATTAATTATTTAATTAACTCATCAAAAGGAGGAATATTTAATGCTCACCAATAAATTAATTAAGTAAATTATTTAGATTTATTTTTTAATGCTGAAGTTTAAGTAGATCTTCCAACAACATTCAACATTAGATGATTATAAAATAATAAATATTATCAATTAATAATTATCAAAAAATATTACTTCCTCTTCTTCACAAAGAGAGCTAAAAATTCTTTTTATCAAAATAGATGACATTTTACAAAATCAAAAGGTTTTGAATATAATTTTTCAAATATACCCTTATAATTAATAACGTACAATAAATAATTTATATTTTTAGGAGTCATTAATAGGGACAATATAGTAAATTCGTACTATAATTAATGTACTCCAATCATTTCAATCAAAAAAATATACTTTAATCATTTTTTAATATGAGTACTACAATTTTAAAAAAATACTTTTTATACAAAAGAAGCTATTAATTAATTATTTAAATTATAGTTTTTTATGTAAAATTAAAATATGAAAAATATCACATGCACAACGATCGTATTAATATTTCTAGAAGATAAAAGATTAGTTATAGGAACCGGCACGATCGAAACGTAACCTTAAAGGAGTGAAGAATATTATTGGTGTGAGGCAGAGCACAGCAGGTGCCATCTTTTAAGGTTCCAATAGACATTGAGACCAAATTCCAAAAGTTATCCAACTTCGTATTTACCTCCACTCATTTCTTTTATTCTAACCCTTTTGCCAATTGTCTATTGCATCTGCTCCTTCTACCCCAGCAAGCAAACCCTCCTCCTTTAACCACTCTTCTTTCCTTCATGGAACCCTTGTCAACAAATTCTTATTTAAATTTGATGTATGATCACATCTATGTACCAAACGAATTGATAATTGACATATATAACTATGTTAATGTTTTGCATCAAACTTTTTACATCAGACTTAGTATATGGTGGTAGGTAAAAGATCTTCCTCCTTTATTTGTATAAGATAAAAACCCTGTTCATAGATTATTCTCATCTCCAACCTTTTCAATATTCTCTTCCCTTCTACTTAGCTTTATCTGGAAAGTTTTTAGTCTTATCAAGTTTTTGAATTGATTGACAGCTGAAACACCGGTCTTTTTCATTATCCCTTGTATTGTATACCTGTCGTTCATTAGAAAAACTGCACAGCTTAAACTGAAATCTTGGAAAATAGACAACAAAGAAAGTCAACTTCATCAAAGAAACACGAAAGCGTTTGCATGTGGAGGATTACGACCTGTTTAAGGCTGAGATTTGGGCAAATGTAACATTAGTCACAATTGGATATAATAATCAAACGACGTGTTAGAAGATGACACCGAAAAGAAACAGTCGGCAATGCCTTAGAAAACGCGTTCTATAACATTCAGGACCAAGAAACATATATTTCTCTCGTTCATTAGTGTTCCAGGCTGTGAGCTTCAAAATTGAAGTAAAATTGGTTTCCCATTTTTCAACACATATAGAACGGCAATATTTAGCATATTGCAACTCCAGAAATTTGTATTGGTATTTGTTTTCAGCATATCGAATTAGCATATTGTATATCTAGCATAATGTAATTCTCTGCAGTCTCACTCTCTCTCTATTTTTTTACAATGCAATCTATTACCAAAAAGGTATCTACCAAAAACAAACACTTAGCAAGTTTGTCGACGGTACATTGAAACTCCATATTACTATTTATAAATAAACTCCTAAAAGATGTATACTCTCTACTTTTCCGCTATATATCTACCGAATCTACCAACCTGCTATATTCATTATTTGATAAACACCAGAAAGAAAAAACATAGCTATTAATACATAAAAAACATGCAGTAGCACACAAATGGTCATTAGCGAAAAGCATTATTGCAACTATTAACAGCAGAAGGATGGTAAATTCGTTGCAGCTAATGCCATCAAAGAAAACTTAATCTTACAGATAGTTATCAAAAGATATAAGCAGGCACTTGGAGAGGAAATTGTGCCACTTCAACTTCAAATGGAAGTCCTTTTGGTTCTGACAATCTGGAGCAATCAAATACAAAATCAATGAAAGTAAGGGAGAACTAATGCCTTGACGTTGTAGTCAATCATATAATTAATAGGACCAAAAAGCACAGGAGAGTATTCACTAGTTATTTGATAGGAAAATTTAGAACCATGTGTCAGGCTGAGACAACGATCTTTCAATCAAAACAATCCAAAGCTATCCATAGGAAATTTTTTTGCAAGAAGAAGACGAAGATGATTGCCAGAAACCGTATCAACTTTTTATCTATAACTGAATCGACAAGTGTCATGCTTACGAAGATCAATCTTGGTGGATAATTTGGTGCTATTTGTTCAATTGTATGACTTTGAAAATACTATCCACTCACATGCTTCATTTTTTATAATTTTCTGTGGGCCCAATCAGAGAGGTGTGGGGGTATGAAATTAGCAACAAATGAAGAACTACGTAGAAAAGTCTGTATGAACAAACTCACTAAAATGTGATATCCATGTAAACATTATTTATCTACCATAGGAGAATATGCATTATTTTCATACGAAAACCAATAAAAGAGCACTACATATATTACAACATAACCAAACCTATTTTCATAAGATCATCTCAGATGGAACATGGACTTGTTTAGATGATGAAATGAGAAAACTTGACTCAATAAGGAACTATTGCGCAATACCTGCCGGGGACAAACGTGAAAGAACCCTCTACAGAACCTGAGGAAGTAGGTAGAGGCGTGCAACTCTCATAAACAAATTCTTTCTCCCCCGGATGCAAGAGTGGAAACTGTGAATATATAAGAAAAGAATCAGAGTCCATATATTTTATTCACATATTGAAGCTTTCAGATTTTCATCTTGCAAATTTTCTTTTCCCTCCAGAATGTTCTTGATGTGACTTAAAGAAGGTTTGGCAGTTCTATTCCAACAATTACTGTTTCCAGGTTAAAGTCATGAGATTCATAAAAGCTCCCTATTATCTCCTCAAAATTTGTAAGTCAGCAGACACCATGTATTAGTTGCATGACAACACAATATTGTATAAGTTGCATTTTTTGGCGAATGAACCAGAAAAAGAACATAATTCATGTTTCAAATAAATATCCCATCAAAACAAAAAAAAAAGGGAAAAAAAAGTTGCTATTGACATTTCTTAAAATAGTATTATAACTTGAGGGGAAAGGCCAAAATGGGTCAAGAGCCAAGAACTTATTATTTGTGACCATATGTGGCCTTAGTGGAGTTCTTAATGATTTTTCACTGATACCAATATTGCAGTCAACAATATTTCATACCTTCCCGATCACAGCATCTGCATGAACATTGGATACTACAACACCATTTGCACGAATGATCCAGTGTCTACGCTCCAGTTGGCAAGAGCTGAAGTAAAGTCCATTAATGGTGCATCCTTCCGGAAGAAGGGACATGCGGATTGAATATGGAAACCAATATTTTTCAGTACTATGTTCAAGGTCAGCTAGCTCAGGAACGAAAACAGAAGAAGCACGAACGTGGTAACTTTATAATTAGCCAAGTCGAAAGGAAGCATGTAAACGAAAAGAAGAAAAAGAAACAAACGAATTTCAAGCATGCAAATATACAACAAAAGATAAAAATTCAACAGCATGACATGCAAATGCAAATAATGATTAGAGAAACAATGTGACCAAAGAAGTCCCACTCTTTCTTCTGTCCTTTTTATGCCATCCAAAAGAGATGAAGTTGAATACGAAACAATTGCAAGAATCTCGTTTCATACATGGAAAACAAGGCAAACCACTTTTCTTTCACTTTTTTTTTCCCTATCCAACCTGTCAAATTGAAAGCATCGCATTTCCTATATAAAGCAAAAAAATGTAATTCAACTGCCACACCAGTTAAACTTAACCACTGAATACTGAAACAAGACATCGATGATGATGTTCATAATTGAATGTAAACATTAACGTTTCAATTGCATATCCCAAATTGACTCAACAAAATGCAAGGTCATAATTCTTACTGCCCGGGATGAGAATTCTCTTCCCACCAAATATAAAGGACCAAACAGAACAAAAAAGGTGGCGTATATTTACATCCAATACATTCACTTACCATTACCCCATTGGTTATAGCCGTTGAACACAGAGGCGGTTCCTCGGGGAACTGGCAGATGCTTCTGATATTTCCATCTTCTCGAAGCTTGATGATGCCATTTTGTAAGCGATGACCATGTTCTTCTAACCACAGCAACATAGCATCCTGCTGTTGCTCACCGTTGAAATCATGTACTGATTTTATCAATGAACATGGTACACAGGGAATCATTTCTCCATCCAGGCGGAAATTCCTACTACCAACATAGAGTTGGCCATTCGTACAATTGAGGAAAAATATTTTCTCACTGACTGTAGAGGAAACTGCCACTACAATATATTTAGTTCTGCTGGAAAAGCTGGAAAATCCAAGATGACGTGCAATCTCTTTTGTTTCCATGATAACTTCCCGCAACGGTAACAAATACACATTAACGAAGTGATCATAGAAAGAGTATCCACCAATTATGCCCAAATAACATCCAAGTTCACTTGTTGGCAAATCTTGACCATCACAAAAACGATACAGAATCCTAGTGGGAAGAGGCAGCTTCACTTTCAAAATTCTCTCCAGGTTTTGAATATCTGCTTCCGATGCACCCTTCTGTAATGTAGCTTCAGCCTTGGGGAAATTAGTGATCAACCAGTTCTTCAGCCCATCCCAACATCTTTTAACTCTACAAACCAGAGACCAAGGGTACATACCAAATGCTTCCCTCCATAATTGATAAGATTTCTGCATAAAGAAAGACAATTAAGATAACAAAATTTACTTACTACCATAGTACTACACAAATTACTCGATAAGTTATTAAATCCAAAATGAAAAAATGATTTTAAATGTAATCAAGCATTTGTATCAGCTATAATTCTAGATCAATATCAACACAATCACCAAAAGAAAAATACTTGCAGGTAAGAATTTAATGTTGCCTCATTTTGGCCTCAATAAAATTTATAGATAAAACCCAGTTCAAAGAACCATATGAATAACACAAATACACAACCAAAAACACACAAAAAGCCTCATTTATCCAAAAAGCAACAGAACTGGGCACAAAAACATTGAAATTAACATGAAAGATGGAAACTTTATTGGTAATACCTTGAAAGAAGGAACAGGACTTCCAAGATGGTCAAGTGGGGAGGAGAGGCCAATATCTTGGAGACAAAATTTAGACCACAGAGAGTCCTCAGATGCAGAAACCTTAAGCTTCTTGCTCACACACCCAACAATTACTGTGTCTTTTGGCTCCAATTTTGATAGAATTATGTGAAGAGCCAAATCCCCTATACCCTCCAAACCCATCTCTCTCTCTCTCTCTCTCTCTCTCTAAAGATGGTTCGTGGAATAGTTTGTGTTGTTCGTTGGGAGGTCTCAACAAAGGTTGTGTGGTTGTGCTGGTTCAACAAAAGAGACTCTGATGTAGAGTTTAGATACAGTGACGGGACATCAGATACGCACATACGTGGAGCTTCAGGACTAACTTCATGGATTATCTACAGATGGATTATCTACAGTCGGACTTCTGTGAGCTCAACCGATAGTTCTGTTTGGAAGGGGTGCCCATTATTATGGCAGCTTAAGTGACCTCATTTCCTACTTGAGCTGATTGTAGTGGGCCCCGTTTGGTAGGAAATTGGAAATTTGGTTAGAAAAAAAAATTCCTCTTATTCTAAGGAAATTGTGTAAAAATAAGATTGGATTGGGAAAAATAAAAATAAATTATACAAAAATTAATAAAAAAACCCTACAAAATCTCCTTTCTTTCTTCTCTCAAAATAAGTAGAAATTGATTATTAATTTGAGTGATGTTTTTAATTTATATTTTTTAAGAAATCCGGAATAAAATTCTTAAATATAATAATTCTCTGTTATGAGTTATGGGTATTGGCGCTCAATATCATCTAACAAAATCTTTTTTTTTAAGAAAAATAGGTAGAATAAAAAGATGGGTTTTTTTTACAATTAAAAAATGGAAATTATGAAATGTGAACGGGGATTTTTTTTTATAATTAAACACACCATTTAGAATGCACATTTTTGTTCACTTACCAGTTAAGTAACTCCTCAATCCTCAATGGTTAAACAAAAGAAAATGGAAATTATAAATGCCCTTTTTTGTAATTAGCTCATCTTTAATTTTCAAATTGTTCTATCAATGAGTTTTACAACTCAATGATAGTAGAGTCAGTTTTAATACTAATGGTTTGTGGTGAGACACTTCATGAAAAAAGAACTTACAAATTATATTTTAGCTTACAACCTTATAATTTGGGCATATCAAGATTTCCATTGATGTATGAAAAAAGGACTAATTCGTAGCATTATTAGATCATTCACTAGAGCTGAAGATTTTTGGTGACATTGAAGTACTGAAGAACATGAAACCATTGATCCCACCTCTTAAGCCTATGAACAGCCA
>CAODLS011896296.1:0-18388 GCA_948243855.1 Flueggea neowawraea
TTCTAATTTTGTTTAAAATTATGTGATGTAATTACTAGTAGAATAGTTAATTTGTTTAAAAATTATTAACAAAAATCTTTAGAATACAATGTATTATTGGTAATATAGTTAATTATTAAATATAACAAAATTTACAAACCAAAAAAATTGACGGGATAAAATAACGAATTAAAAACAAAATTTCGAAAAAAAAGAAAAAATCAAACTGAAACCGAACCAACAGTTGAATCGATTAAAACCGAAATTGAAACCAAACCGAATCAAAATCGAACTAAACTATAAAAACCACGATTTAATTTCGATTATCATATTTCACAAATCGAAATCGACGGTTTCAAAAGTGACAACACCTCTATCCAGTGGCAGGAGAAGGCAGAGTCTTTATTCCCACTGGCGAACAGCTGATTGGCAATTGCCATGACTCGGACGAATTGACCCACTCACGGACTCCCCTGCCACCTCCTCTTTGAAAGCTGTACATTTCATCTCCCGACTCCTAATGCCCCTTTCCTGTTTAACCTTTATTCTGCATTGAAATTGCAATCTTGATAATTGGGGTTAATACTATATTTGGTCACAAAAAATTGTCTAATACTCACATATAACCATAAAAGAAATTTTTACTACACTATTATCATAATTTTTTTTAAGCTACAAAATGATTATAAAACTCAGATAAATTAACACGTAGAATCTATTTTGTCATGTCAAATAAACACATCAACAAGAGGAATTGACGTGTTAAGTTGAACATAATTACTTATTTAAACCGGTCAAATAATCTAAACCGACATGAATTTAGGTCGTAAATCCATTAAAACAACAAGAAAAAAATTCTTATTTTATTTTTTCCCTCTTCCTATAGACAAGAACATAAAACCTCTCTCTTTCTGCCAATTTAAACTATATAACCTCTTTCATTTCGTAGATTTAAACCACAATATCTATGTTTTTATTTGAAATGGCTAAATAGATTTTAAGTGTCAATTTGTCTGAATTTTGTAACTATTTTACAGCTGAAAATTTTCTTCTGTAATTATAGTATGACAAAAACAAATTTTGTGATTATATATGATCATTGAACAATTTTTTGTGACTAAATATAATATTAATCTTGATAATTGAAAATGCAATTTATGATGCAGTGAGAGTTTGAGAGAAAAGGGGGGTCCAGTGGCAGGAGAAGGCAGAGTCTTTATTCCCACTGGCGAACAGCTGGTTGGCAATTGCAATGACTCGGACGAATTGACCCACTCGGTGACTCCCCTGCCACCTCCTCTTTGAAAGCTGTACATTTCATCTCCCGACTCCCAATGCCCCTTCCCTGTTTAACCTTTGCGCAATCATTTTCCATGCTTACTTTTCCTGTGCAATTTCATCACTTTCGTGCAATAAATTTGGCATATTTTTTCTCCATTTCGCCATACATGGAACTTCTAGTCACCAATAGCAATACGTTTGCATTTCTGGGCAATCGATAAGTTTGCATTTCCACAAAAGTAAAACTAATAAGAAAAAATAATTTTTAAATTTTTTAAATATACCTTAATTAATAAATATATTTTCATATTTTTAGAATATAGTATATCCATTTTTTAAAGTTATTTTTTACTATCGAAGTAAAAGAAAAGACAAAATAACCTAATCATCTTTTCTTAAAAATAAAAACTCAGTCTCAATTCTTATTCTCTCTTTCTCTCTCGATCGACACTCATCTCTCATTCTCTCTCTGCTCTCTCCCCAATTCTCTTTCTCCAAGCCAACTAAAACTTTACTGCATATATATATATGTTGTTATTCTTGATATTGTAGATTATTTTTGATGTATGTTAAATTGAAAATAATATGAAAGTTTTGAAATTTTTACATATTTCAAGTGTTGAATCTGATGTGAGAAATCTTATGTTGAGGTTGAGAAATTTTTTTACAAGAACAAGGGTAAGATAGTGGAAGCAGAGCTTCCTTTACGTCTCTCTGATGTGGAGTGGAGGGACCCTCCACATCATGAAATTAGGGTTCGAATTGGGTTAAAAAATAGATAGAGACATTTTTTCTTTAAAATTTTATTTAAATAAAAAAATAGAACACGTTATCAATTTATCAACAGTATACTAACAAATTATTAATTAGAGGACTTAAATATAACTTAATTTTTTACTTTAAATATGTATATATAATATACTAAAAATATAAAAAATGACTTATTAATTAAGGTATATATTATAGATTCAAAGATTATTTTTCCAAACTAATATTATAACAATTTCCCCTCAAAAAAAAGACTTCTGGTTCTGAGTGTTTGGGAGAGTCGTAGACGGGATGTAAAATCATCACAGGAATCCCTTGAGGATAATAGATTGTGGGTTTGGTTTAACTATAAAAAAACTTCCTCCATCCTATTTTAGTTGTCATTCAAAATTTTGACCCACTGTTACCCACACTAAATGCAAGGCTTGATGTAGGACACGTGGCGAATGCTAAGAGATTCGTCGTTTTAAAAGAAAGAGGCGAATGTTGGGAAATAGTTGAAGAGACATGGGCACATGGGTAGAAAGGTTACAGATGATGTGACTGCGTTGCCGAAGCTACCGAGGCACATGCCCTCGAGGAGCAAGCAATTAGGAAGGCACGTTGCACTCCATACCTAATGTAATACTCCGTCTGTTTTCGACCAATTTTTTATAATATTTTAATCAATCCCGATTTATTTTAATTAATTTAGATATTATCCTTTGATGTTTGGAGTGTTAATTAGGTATTTGGGGATGTTTAATTATGCTATTTTTGTAAGTTCGGGAGTTGTCAAGCCTCGGGAATAGTTTGACGCATGTCCGAAAGCGGCGAAAATTTGAGAAAAGAGAAAATTGTAGCCTTACGTACATTAGGACTTAACTAACGTACATAAGAAGACATTACATACGTAAGCTTTAAGCTAACGTACGTAAGACACGATTTCTGCACATGTACGTCTTTCATCATTTGACGTACGTACGTGAGCCTTAAAGTGCATACGTGAGGTAAGGTTTCATGCATCTGGACACAATTTTTCACCCCGATAACGTACGTGAGATGTTTGGTGACATACGTGAATGTCTCCTAACGTACGCGAGACTCAGAATGACGTACATCAACCTTGTTTTGACAGCTTGTAACACCCAAACCGACCCTTTTTCGTCATTTTCACCTCTGCTCCGCCATTTTCACTTCGAAAACTCTCTCTTCATCACCCATTGTCTCTCATTGATTCCTATTGCTTCCTTGAGGTAAGAACATGTCTTTATTCACTTCTTTTCTTCATTTTATGCATTGAATCACGTTTTGATTGGTGGATGTGAATAGTGATAGTTTTGAATGTTCATCTTGATTTTGTTGATTTCTATTGGTTTGGGACTTAGAAATTGATTGTTTATGATTGATTGAGGCTAGGGGAACACAAATTGAGCTTGGGTTATGAAGATTTGATGTTGTTTTGGTTGGTTTAGGGTTTTGGCCGAATTTTGAAATGGGTTTGAGTTTTTGTTTGATTATGTTGGAATGAATGCTTGGGAATGTTTGAATAGGCTTGATTGAAGTTAAAAGAACATAGATTCAGCTTGAAATCACAAGATTTGAAGAGTTATTGTTTTGGCTAGGGTTAGATTCAGATTTGGATGATTTTAGGTTGATTTTGTGTTGTTTTGTTGAAACCGATGGTTGGGTTATGTTCAGGAGATCATTTAGAGTCAATGTAGAGATTGGAAAATGATTTCTATCGGTTAAATCGAGAGTTGGATGTTTTGGTGTAATTTTCTGTCAAAATGACTGAAAATATAATTTGTCATTATTCTAAATTATTTGAGGATCAGATCTAATATTTTGCATGTTGATGATTTATTTGTAATTTTTGAAAGTTTGAGGATTAATTTGAGAATTCTGACTATTTGAAATACTATTTGGTAATTTGAGAATACTTTGAGGACTGATTTGTAATTCTGAAAACTTTGAGGATCAAAACATAATTTTACATTGGTCGAGGGACTAAGCTGTAATTTTACGAGATGTTTGATTTTCGAGATATGCTTCTCAATTCAATGTCTGCATTTGCATTGCATGCATTTTGGTACCGCTACAATAATAATATCTTGTCTCTGTTTCTGCTTCTGTTCTGATAATTGTTTCAACTTTGTGTTTTGATCAGCGAGGTCAGCTAGCCACCTGTCAGCAGAGCGTGTCTGGACCATTCAGCTTGGATATCCAGACGAGTAGAATGACAACTTTAGACGCAAAAACTGTATCTTTCAAACTTATACGTTTTTTATGTGTATGGACTCTGACATGTTATCTGAAATAAACTAAGGATTGATAAATCTAAAATTTGCTTACGTGAGAACTTGTTTGCAAAAGATCTGTTTTTTGAAAGCTTTTGAGTTTCTTTTGAAATAAATATATATTATATGTATATTTTCTAAAAATCATTTATGCTATGCATGTCTGTCTTTTTTATTATTTATTATACTTTAGGAAACTTATCTATTTTTTGTAATAAATTATTCTGCTAGGAAATAAGATTAATAAATAAATTTCCATAATATTTTTTCTAACGTCACTCTGTTTTTGAAAACAATAATTGTAAGTACTCAGTTTTCGTTTTCTAATGCATGGAATTTCATATATATATTCTGAATTTTCATTGTTTGATTTGCATGACTGTCTGTTTAAATTAATTTTTTAATATTATATATTTTGGGATAAGAGACACCTACTATGAGGTAGCGTAGTCTTTGGTATACCACTGCTCTGTGAAGGCCCGAGTTACTGGGGTATTCTGGTGACCGTGTGTCCGATCAAACACACGTACTCAATGTGATTCTGTCTAGTGGCACAACCACACTTTTGATATCCGTTTGATTCTGTCTGGTCCTTATCCTACAATCTGCTATAAATATATATGCTTATGGTTTAAATGTTTGGATGATTTTATGTTTTTTGCTTCACCTGGAAATGTTTTCAAAATACAGTATTTTGTATTTGCCGTCTGTCGTATATATATGTGTTTATATATTTTTTATATTCTTATTATTACTCTTAGCAAATACCTTGAAAATAAATTTTATCTTTTGTAAGTGCTTTGAAAAATAAATATTATTTTCGGTAATATTTTTGAAAAGAAAATATTATATCCATTTCAGATTTTTAAAACTAATTATGTTTATTTAATTTATTTAATATTTCAATCCATGTCACTATCTGC
The DNA here is from genome assembly GCA_948243855.1 of Flueggea neowawraea. Classification (NCBI taxonomy): domain Eukaryota; kingdom Viridiplantae; phylum Streptophyta; class Magnoliopsida; order Malpighiales; family Phyllanthaceae; genus Flueggea; species Flueggea neowawraea. The sequence goes on from CAODLS011896296.1 coordinate 5,231, forward strand.
TATTGGTTATCTGTGCAAATATTTTCGAAATAAATTTATGAATTATTATATTACGTATATGAGTGTATATACTAGTATCTGAATATATATGTGCATGCGATAGTTTTCTGAAATTGTTTTCAAAACAGTTTTTGTGAGGCCCTAAGCCGCTCTGGAGTGTCATTTTCTCACTAGGGTAATCAATCCTTTCTTTATGTTTCTTGTATATTTTTCTTTATCTTATTTCTCAAGTTCCCTTTTGGTACTAGACAATCGTTTGACATCCTTTTCCTAATAGTGCTCTTTTGTTCGGGGCCCAGTTTAGGTTAGTAGCTCCACACCGGGATACTTGTGGGTGTTTGGTTTTGTAAATGTATTTGATGTTTAAATATGATTCCTGATTTGATAAAAAAATTTATTGTTATACAAACTTATGTTTTTTAGAAGTTTGAATCTTATTAAATTGTTAAATGATTTTAACTTGTTGTATAATAAATTTTGGAGAGTTAGTTCTGTTCTTCGATGCTTATGCAAGATAAGTCAGACTTGTATAAAAAATTCATCTTGTACACCGGTCATAAAAACGGCTTGTAACACCTAATCTCAGTGCCTGACGACTCCACATCCCTACAACTGAAAAATCAGTTAGGACGTGGAAAAGCCTTAGGATGTGAGGCGTTATCCTCGGGACAACATGGGTTCCATCATGGCGAATTCAGCGAGTAAAAAGAGAGTATAAAAGCAAGCCGGAAGTGAAATGGGACTTCAGAATCACGCAAGACTACTCTGCTTAAGACTTACTCTGTTTATTTGCTTTCGGTTTGTTTTTACTAATACTTGCTTTTATTTTGTATTCAGTAGCTGTGCATTTACACTATGAAACTCAAGACCTGAACTCATTTTGTTTGCATTGATCATGGATGCTGTAAGCTCGTGTGTTCTCTCTTGTTTCTAACTAATCAATTTCCAGATGTCTTTTATTTACATTTAAGTATTAATGTGTGTTCGTCTTGCGAGTATTCAAAGTCCTAATTTTCTAGGCAAGTCCAAACTCTATTAGTATTTCGTTACTTTTCGAGTCCCGTGTTAAATTCTCATTTGACTCTTCTAGGAAACTTTCGAGAAGATCCACAAATTATAGAAGTATTTAAGTTGCCTTAATTATACTAATTTAGCTTTTATATTCTTTTACTCATGAACCCAAAATGTAAATATTCTGATGTGTAAGTGTAAACTTTGAGAAATGTGTGAATTTATAGTAAATAAGGATATGAGTGGAAAACATTGATAAAAAGAAGTATAAGTAGAAAAAATAATAAATACACTATTGAAAATGTGAAATGACAATTATTTTAAAAAATATCTAAAACGATAGGCAAAGCAAAACGAAGGGAATATCAATTATCCCCTTTTTCAAATAATGTTTGAAGTTTCGACTTTTGCGGGGCAAAACCTAGTCAAAGGCCAAAGCTAATATATTCGTCACTGAACAAAGAATTTGTAGATGATCTATTATTTGATGATAAACAATATTCTCCCTATTTCAATATAATTATCATTTAAGGTTTCATCCCATAAATTAAGAAAACATTAAATATGTTAAATTTTAAGTTAAATTGACTTCTATATCCGTCATTCTTATACCTTTTTTAACATCACTTTATTGGTTAAATATTATTTACAAATATAATATAATTGGAAAAATGCTTTTTTTTTTAAATCGTATAATAGCAATTATTTTGAAACATTTTTTTAATCACAATTACTATGAAATTGAGGGGGTAGCATCAATGCAAATTGTACTAATTAATATAAAATGAGTCTCTCGTATAAAGTGTAAACTCATATTCATCGATCACCACTCATCAGCTCAAAAAAATCTAGACCTCATAGAGTAGTGTAAATAATCCCACACAAGTCAAATCTTCTGGAGAACTCTATCCCCTATACATCCTCTGAAGGCAAACGATCACACCATGACTCAAGGTTACACTATCACCCATATGACACCTAATTAGTATGTGTCTCGTCATAGATCCAACATATAAATATTAAGTTGTAAAATCGATAAAAAAAATATTAAGTTGTGAAAGGCATAAGAATGCCCTTATAGTTTATATTTAAGGACTTTTATTCCCTTAGGGAAATTGAGAGAGTTGCAACATCCCATTTAAATGAGCAGTTAAATCTATTAGGTTAAATTAATTAGATAACCCATCTATAATCTCTTTGTCTCTCTCTCTCCCCACCTCATTTCCCTATACTCAACTCCTATACTTTCATCATTTTAAGCACATACTAATTTAAGCACGGGAGAGGATTCCTCCAATAATTTTTTTCTCCTCTAATCCATTGTTTGTGAATTGTGATTGTTGGACCTGCTTAAACCTCTTAGGTCAAACACATCGACCAAATCCAATTTAATAACAAACATCTTATTGAAGTTTTAAGCATGGATCAGCTAGCTGGCTAGCTATAACCACGATTAATACAACTTTTATTGAATCAATGTGTTGGTGTGAAGGTAGTTGGTCACTTTCACATGAACTACCCAGAGATGACTATAATCAGCATCGTACACAAACCAAAAGGCCGTGAACAAAGCGTCAGCTTCTTCAAAAAGGTGTAATTAAGATGGAAATGAAAGCTATCCAAATAATAGCAATGTTTACACCAAAAACACACTAAGAGTTCATATGACATGAACAACATATAATATATATTATACACAATATAATATATTATATATAATTAATTTTATTAAAAAATATATTATATTTTTATTTTTTATTTTTTATTTTTATCAATTATAAAAAAATATTATGTATTATATACTTTAGTATCAAATAAATCTTAAATTAAATCACCAAACCAAAGCACAAAAATATTTTAGAACTGTGCTTTTGTCATGAAAAGTTTCCTATTTACCTGACAGCTGCATCACTTTATTCATTTCTTGGCCGAGGCTGCAAGCTATGGCTTTTAAAAGGAGCAATTGCGTTCAACTTCAATTAATTGTCTCTATTTTTAGCTCCATTTACATTTAATTAAAGTCGATGAATGTGTGTCATAGCTTCTTATTGGGCATCCAACCTACCCTAGTTAATTACTAGGAAATGATATTATGTCACAGCAGATTTGTTTTTTCCTTTTTTTCTTTTACCATTTTCGTCTTTTCTTGTTGCTATAGTAGTCGATTGTGTAGTTGATAAGTTGTTGATGGAATGTTCGGTTTTTATAACTTACATGGTATAGAAGATCATAAATTGGTAAATTATATATGTTGTTGTCTCGAAAAATGAATAATAATAATATTAAAAATTTGAAGAATTTGGGAATCGTGAACGTCATCTTGTGACCTGAAAACACAAGAAACGGTGAGGTCGGGATGTTCTCCGGGAGAGTCTCCGATGCTCAAATCAGTAGAGAATTCTGTAGAGTATCAATAGGAGTAGAGAATAGAGCATACATTGGCAAGTGACCACCAACGTCTATTTATAGTAGTGGATTGATAAGAAAATATTAACACCTCGAAACGTTCATCATAATGACTGTGACGTTTCAGTAACGATCTTAAATATATTAAGTGAGTTTTATTACCTATGTTATATTAATTGCTCCTAACTCTTTTCTTCAGAATTTCTGAAGATAAGAGTAAGGAACTGGAAATATTCCCTAGAGGTTTTTTTACAATTATTTTTCTAATTTAGGGGTAATTGCTCATTTTCTCGCGAAGTTCACTTCCTCATGAGGTTCAACATATTAACCCATCTCGCGGAGTTCGCCATCTCTTCAGGAAGTTCACCTCTCTGTGAGGCTCAACATCTCGACCCCACCTCGCGGAGTTCGCCATCTCCTCAAGAAGTTCACCTCTTCGTGAGGCTCAACATCTCGACCCCACCTCGAGGAGTATGTCATATCTTTAGGAAGTTCGTCTCCTCAGCAAGTTCATCTCCCCAGGAAGTTCACTTCTTCGTGAGGTTCAACATCTCGACCCCACCTCGCTGAGTTCGTCATCTCCTCAGAAAAATCACCTCCCTGTGAGGATCAACATCCCGACCCCACTTCGCAGACTTCGTCGTATCCTTAGGAAGTTCACTTCTGCGTGAAGCTCAACATTTCGACCCCACCTTGCAGAGTTCGTCATATCCTCAGGAAGTTCATCTCCTCATGAGGTTCAACATCTCCTCATGGAGTTAACCTACTCGGGAGATCAACATCTCTTCGGGAAGTTCACCTCCTCAAGAGGTTCAACATTTCCTTAATAATTTTGCCTCCTCAGGAGGTCCATTATTTCCTCGGGAAATTCACCTCCTCATGAGGTTCAACTTTTCCTCAGGAATTTCACCTCATCGGGAGGTTCATCATTTCCTCGGGAAGTTTGTCATTTTAACTCCACTTCGTGAATATCACCATCTTCATCATGCTAATGCTCAACATTTTCTCAGGAAGTTCACCTCATCGGGATGTTCAATATTTCCTCAGGAAGTTCACATCCTCAGGAGGGTTAATATTTTCTCTAAAAGTTTACCTCCTCAGGAGTTTCCTCATCTCCTCGGAAGGTTCACCATTTTCTCGAGAAGTTCAGCATTTCCTCGGGAAGTTCACCATTTTAACTCCACTTCGTGACGATCGTCATCTTCATCATGCTGATGTTCAATATTTTCTCGGGAAGTTCACCTCCTTAGGAGGTTCAACATTTTCTTAGGAAGTCCACCTCCTCAGGAGGTTCAACATTTCCTCGGAAAGTTTAATATTTCTTCATGGAGCTCACCTCCTCGGGAATTTCACCTTCTCAGAAGGTTCAACATTTCCTCAGAAAGTTCACCTCATCGGGAGGTTCATCATTTCCTTAGGAGGTTCACCTGTTCGAGAGGTTCAATATTTCCTCAAGAATTTCACCTCCTCGGGAGATTCAATATTTCCTCTGGAATTTCACCTCCTCAGGAGGTTCAATATTTTATCTGGAGATTCACCATTTCCTCATGACGCTCACCTCCTTGTGAGGGTCAACATGTCATCGAGAAGCTCTCCTCTTCCTCAGGAAGCTCACCTCTTCGGGAGGTTCATCATTTCTTCAGAAAGTTCACGATGAGGTTCGAGCCAGAATCAATTGTTTTTTATTGCTCTTATTCGTGTGCTTTTCTTTTCTGCACATGTATGCATCGTTGCTCCCCCAATCACATGGCCAAATAAATTTTTGGTCAAGTGATTTTGGTGGAGTATTAGTGGTAGTAGGAGTTGAATCGCTTGTTGAGGATGAAGTAGAAAAATTATTGTGTGTACCCATGACAATATCTCTTGGGGTTTCACTTGCCACAGACGTTAGTGAATAAGCTATTACATGTGGTAATGACAATACCACGTTGGGTTTCACTTGCCACACGTCTTAGTGAATAATCAACAGTGTGCGTTCATGACAATATCACTTTGGGGTTGCATTTGCCACAAGTTTAAGCAAGTACACTATAGCATGCATGACAACACCACTTGGGGTTTCACTTGTCACTCATGTGCAATGTTCAATTTTCCATTTTGTGTGTTCTACAATGAGCGCTCGATTTCCCGCAAGTTTCGTGCTCTATTGTCACATCGCAGTCTATCTTTTCATCGCTTGGTGAGAGCTCGATTTTCCGCAAGCTTTTCTACTCACATATTTGTTACGTGAGAGCCCGATTTCTCGCAAGCTTTTCTACTCACTTTACGTTTTTGTAGCGTGAGAGCTTGATTACTAGCAAGCTTTTCTACTCACGATTTAGTTATTTTCCACATGAGAGTTCGATTACTCGTAAGCTTTTTTACTCACGGTTCATCCCAGTGGTCTCAAGATGGTTCTCGTGCGTTATTGGTGAGGAGAAAATGATCGGATTCACTCATGTTCTTAGCACGTTTGGTTACATAGGCCCGGTTTCCCACAAACCTTTTCTGTTTTGTGTGGCCAAGCACTCGGCTTGCCTTAACCTATTCTTCATTCACAACAGAAATTATTTATGCAAAAAGAAGATATGTTATTTATTCAAAGTAACAAGTTACACAAGAGGAAGATAACAAAACTTAAATGATTAAACTTCTTTTCACCATCAGAAGCACACTTAGCTAAACATTTCAAGTAGTGTCGTGCATAGTTGGCCCTATGCTGATTAACCTCTTCAAGCGTCATTCATTTCTCATTGCCTTGTACCACCGTTTGGCTCCCCTCTCAATACTCTTGCGTCAACAAATTGGTCCAAGTATCCACCTCGAACTAAGTTCTCGATTTTATTCATTAGTTCTCGACACTTATTCGTAAAGTGTCTTTTCGCATTGTGGTATTGGCAGTAAGCGTCCACATTCTTCCCTAGAGGCTTATCAGCTCTTTAGGGGAAAAGAGATGAGTTCAGACCCCTCTATTGTCGCTAAGATTGTTGACCTCGACTCGTTTAGCGGTGTGTACTTCTCAAAATGGGTAGCAGGTGCTCTTAAGTCTTCCGACTTTTCTTTCTTCTTGCTCGATTCTTCCTGAACCTCTATCTCTTTCCTCTTTTTTTCTTTGTCGTCCTTCGTTCCAACAATCTTCATGATCTCAGCCTGCAAGATTTGGCCTGTATGAAGATGTTTGCCAAGGTCTTTGGCTGATCAAAAGACAACAATTCCTATAGCTGTACTGATCGTGTCTCTTGTAGCATTGCAGCTACAACCACTCCAGGTTATGGATCATGGACTTCAAGAGTGGCGTTCTTGAATCTGTCCACGTATTGCTTAAGGGTCTCATTCTCGCTCTGTCTCACGCTTAACAGGTACATAACGTCCTTCTTACGCTTACTGTTAATGATGAAGGCGTTGATGAACTCCTTCCTTAGCTAATCGAAGCAGGAGAGAGACGCCTCCTTTAGCTTGTTGAACCATGACCGAGGATGGTCTTTCAGCGTGATCGGGAACGCATAGTGCATAATAGCGTCCTCCCATCCATTGAGCATCATAATGGCTTCATAGTTTTGAACATGCTCGTGCGGATCCTCCTTTCCTGAGAAAGTTGACAGCGAGGGCATCTTGAACTTTGGGGGAAGAGGTTTTCCCATCCTCTTTGGTGAATGGAGCTTTTGCTTTCCGCTGCTCCTCCTCCGCAGGAACCAGCTTCTTCTGTTCAAGGATTTCTTCGATCATTTTCCTTACGTCTGTCGCTTCTCGAACACTAATCGAAGATTGAGGCTCTACTTCCACCTTTTTCGGAGGAACCCTAGGCTCTCCTCTATAGGTGCTTTCCACCACCTCCTGGTAGTTCTCCCTTCTAGCCTCGACCTGAGCATCAGGAACACGAATAGGTACTGGAACATCTAAGCGCTCTTGGCGAGGTGGAGGATTCAGTCGCTCGGGCACTTGTGTAGGTTGGTAATGACTTTGCTGAGGACCGTCACACTTTTATGGGACTCCTCCACTATGGGCCCTTTGGGCGTAAGCACATAATGTTGGTGGAAGTTGTTCCTGAGCAAGGAATTGTTAAAGCAATGTCACCATCTTGGCCAAAGCCTTCTGGTTCTCCTCTTTCTACTTCCTAAGCGCTTCATAATCTGCGAGTGGAACAGTATGGATGGTAGTTCCTAAGGCTCCCGCTCCAACACCGGCTCTCCGCGCATCCTCCTCTGGATGACCAGCATGATTCGAACATGTTTGCACCATGGTGAGTTTTGTAAGTGATGTTGATGTACTTCTTCTCGATCGTCGACGAACAAGCCTTTTCGTTCAGTTCCCATAGACGACACCAATTGTTGTTGCCTCAAAAAATGAACAACAAAAAAGTTGAAAAGTTGAAGAACTTGGGAATCGTGAACGTCACCTTGCGACCTGAAAACATAAGAAATGGTGAGGTCGGGATACTCCCTAGGGGAGTCTTCGATGCTCAAGTCAGTAGAGAATTCTATAAAGTATCAGTAGGAGTAGAGAATAGAGCATACATCGGCAAATAACCACCAACGTCTATTTATAGTAGTGGATTGATAAGAAAACATTAACACCTCGAAACGTTCCTCATAATGGCTGTAATGTTTCAGTTAAGATCTTAAATATATTAAGTGGGTTTTCTTACCCATGTCATATCAATATATTCTTTTCATCCCAAATTAATAGGTCATTTAGATAAATACGTGTATAAGAAAAATATAGTTAAGTTGGTTATAAGTAGTAATTTTTGTTTAATTTTTTACCTATAACTTGATTTAATTTTTGAGAGAGACTTTTTTTATTGGGCAAGAGTTACTTGGTTGAATAAATTTACATTGAAAATAGGACAATATCATTAAGATGTTGATCATTTATGAAGGACAAAAATGACATTTGATCTATAAAAGATAAGTAAAAAAAATAGAAATAAATTTATGTTTTGGAACATCTAAACTAGAAAGGAGGTCTATCAATTTAAAACAAAGGAAGTAGTAAAAAAAGGTGAGCATAATACATATTTTAAAAATTATAATATGCTGAATAATATATATATATATATATAATAAATGTCCAACAAATAAAAATAATATACTAAAATCATAACATTTATAAATATCAGGATGTGAAAAAAAAATTTGGACATTTTTATTCCCTCTTCTCAAAATGTCAGGTTATGGGAAAAAATATTTTGGACATTTTTATCTCTCTTCTCAATTCTAAATTACTATAATTATTATATAATTAATTAAAAAATAATAATTTTAAATGGATTTAAAATTATTCAGATAATTATTTATCTCTATTCGTGTTTAACAATATCTGACATCAAAAATATTTATCCCTATTAACATAAATAATTAATATCTTAGACATTGAATTTAAAATTATTCAGATAAGTATTTATTTGTATAATTATTTATATTTATTCGTGTTTAACAATATCTAGTACTAAAAATATTTATATCTATTAGTATAATTAATTTTTTCTTTATCAATAAATTTAAATTAAAAAATTATGATTATAATAAACTATTTTCTGAATATTGTTGTTGTATAGTATATATCTCTTTTATTATGGATATTCATAGTAGTAATATTTTATTTTTCTTTTAAAGATTGTGCTAATGTAACGTAGTAATATCGTTATATATAACGTATTAAAAACATATTCGACTTATCAAAAAAAATTAAGTATATTCAATTAAATTTTTTATTACATAATTTTATTTTTTTCTCTAATTTTATGTGATGAAAATTAACTATCAAAATTTAAAAATATATATTTATATTAAATAATAATTAAATTACAAATAAAAATATCTCAATAACGTGCCATGCATATAGAAAGAAAGCTAATATCTTCTAAAGAAAGCAAAAATCTCGTAGGAAACCAATATCTCGGACCATGACAACAAACAATTTGGATGAGAGGCCGCCGATTTAGATAGAGAAGCAAAAGATGGTCCAGTAATTCAGCAAATCTTAGGCACGAATCTTCCCCGTCTAATTTAAGAGAAGAAAACGATAAGATGCTTAGGTTGGAGACTTATTGAGAGATCTCAAGGTCACTAAATACATACGATTTAACTTTTTTAGTACAATATTTTCGAATTCATGATATCAGTTTCGACAATTTACAAATAACTTTTGTGGATACCGTGATCATTAAATTGTTAACCAAATATGTTGAAAAAAGTAGTTCACTTATGATGGGTGAACCAAACTTGGTCGGTCGAGGTGTGAACTAAGACCGTGAGCTGAGAGCAATTGGAAAGTCCAATTGAGGAGAATCAAACTCGGTTAGTCAAAGTGTGAACCGGGACGTGAACCAAGGCCAATTGGCATGCCCAATTAAGTTAAGGATGAAATTGGTCTGTTGGGCCCAATAGGTCCATTAGCCGGTTTGAGGGCCTATATAAGGAGCTTTGCTCCTTCTTTTCCTTCAGAACTCTAAGAACACATACAAAGAGAGACAGAGAGCTCTCAACCGGGAGAGAGAGAGGTTCGGTCTCTTGTCCCGAGTCTTGCATAGATCACGTGTGACATCTAAACTATGAAACAGCCGGCCATTCCCGTTGACATTTCAACCGTGGTTTGCTCGTAAGACCAACATAAAACTGGTCCTGCTCCGCTGCCAGCTTCCGTTGGAATCGAGGTTAGTAAGTCGAACCTATTTATTATACTGTTTATTAGTTAAACCGGTATGTGATTCCTTCATTGGTATCAGAGCCAACACGAATTTTTTCGAATATGTTTCGAAAATATTGTTGGTCTCTGTGTAAAATGCCTACTGCGATTTTTTAGTATTCGACTTTCTATCTCGAACGTCATTTTTTGTTCAAGTTGAAATTTCGAAATTCAGACAAAAGATTTGAGATCAACGACCTAAAAAACGTCACCTGCTGAAATTTCGTTGTGAAATTCCATCGAAAAGGTCGTCAAATCGACGAAAACCAGATAAAAAAATACTGAATGAGGATACCCAAATGAATTTATTCATCAGATAAGAACAACAACATGGCAATCTGTGATTCGCCCACACAGACCACTCAGAACACGATACTTGGTGGAGAGAGAAATCGGTCAAAGTTGACCAAAACATGGACCACTAGCAACATGACACGTGTTAGTCAAATGCCATGTGAAATGAGTGTCGGTAGCCAATCAACGTCCGACACGTGGCAAATAGTGCCACATAGGCGTACACATCGGTGACGGGTGGCATGCTGACTGGTCCGACACGTCATCACATGTATCCATTGATATGGTGCCATGTGTCATGTGTTGCCACGTGTCGTACACATCATCGTGACATATGGCTTGCATATCGGTCTACTTGGACCATTAAGAAATCTACACGTGTTTATACGGTTGTGCGACACCGGGTTCCAACAGATATCGACATGTGGTGAAATTTAATTGTCGCGCTTATACACCATGAACTGGCTCGTGTGCGCGAGTTCGCTTATCCACATGGCGCGTGGAGTCTCTTGCCACGTGTCCCAACCACCATTTTTTGCAGATATAAAATTTAGATTTTTCTAGAATTTTTGGTATATTTTTAACAATTGTTTGAGTTCTTGAACTATTTTCCCCAATTTATTGGTGTTGAAATAGTGTTCAAAAACTGTGAGAAATTACATTTTTCTGCCAATAATTATTTTTAAAATTATTTTCCAAAATTATTAGTTTTAAAACGTGCAAATGTGGTTCTCATTTAGATAATTGAAATTAGATTTCAATTATTTGGGAAATACACGAGTATGTATATAACCTTTTTATTTGTAATTTATTACAAATATACGAATGAGGTAAAATCACGTTGCATTGAACATAGTGCAAATTAAGGAACAATGTGCATGACTCCCAAAAAAGAGTATTTTGGGACGGTGGTGGTCGTAAAGGAGATTTGATTGTGCATTAAGTGTACAACGGTGATGAATGTTCACTTACTTCATAAAAGATTATGATACTCATAACCGGTATTGGTTAAACTATTGGTCTATACTAAAACTTCATAGAAACATAATTCCCTAATTGTGGAGGAAAGATACTTAGAGATTCTAATGACTTAAGAACGTTTTGAAATTGGTATGTCCAAGATCATCATGATTGCAAAGAGAGATCGTGAGAAGTGGGAGATCCATTTTAAGGTCGTATGATTTATAGAATTTTTTGATATGTTGGCACGACTACTTATGAATTCTATTTTAATACTTTGGAAAAGGTCCATCGTGTATCCAATTGGCAGGCAGGTGTTTAATACTATATTTGTGTAGTATTATTCTTTGGGGATATAAGCATTATTTGTGTGTTAATGTTGTTCAATGTTAATGTATGTATATTAACATTGAGATAGATTATTTGGATTACATGTTGATAAATGATGGTTATTCTATTTATTGTTTTGGCTTATTATTGTGTTAATTTGCCTTAATTTTATGCAATATTTTATATGTTGAATATATTGTCCAATCATTGAGTTTGTCTAAATAATTGAGATGACCAACATGGATTCTCCCCAGTCAAGTGGACTTTAAAAGTGAATCCAAATAGTCATTATTTACTGTCTATAAAATTAAATATAGTATGGTTAATTATTAAGACCGAAATGGTAAATATGCACTTAGTGTACATTTCAATTCAAAACTTAATAAGAGGCTATGCTAGTTTAATTTTTGGTTGGATAGTAAATATATGTGTATTGCCAAATGAATTACTTGTGTATAACTATATCTTATTATTTGGCATGTTATTTGTGTGATTCACTGCTTATAAAAGTTGATTGATGCCGAGACATACATATGTGTATGTTAAAACTATGTTGAGTTTAGGTGACAACAATCGTAATTCCTAGATTAGAAAAATTTAGCATGTATTCTAAGAACTAAGTTCTTTCCCCTTTGAACTTGGTTATGTCCAAATTCAAGAATGAGTAGAATACCACTCAACACATTTTGGACTGAAATGTCTATAAGATGTGGAAGTTAAAAAATTCCACTATGTCTATCATCGTCTTTTATCGGTACAAAAGATGATGTATTCATTTGGCTAATTTAAAAGTATCAAGATGCAATATATATTTGTAATTTTCAGTTTAAGATCAGTTAGTTGGCGTGACACTAACTAAGCTCGTAGTCTTTGACCATCGACTGATACTTATTATAAAACCTAATCATACGAGTAGATGTGTAAATCTTACATGATTAGAGAGCTAGTGATTTAATCATAGTTTGATCAAGGACAAGGTTCAAAGATGTTATTCACTTATTGTTTAGATGTTAGGAGCAAATCAATTTACACATAATCCACATTTATCTCAAGTATGAGATCGTGAGGAATTCGATAACCTTTTATTCTATTGGAGAATCCAAGACAAAGGTAAGGAAAAAGGTAAAGAACCTTAAGTCCTTAAGAACTGGAGACTAGACAGAATTATGAGGAAAATCTTGAACATGGACAATGCTGACATTGTGTAAGTGAAATTTTAAATACCAAAGGCACACTATATTACACTATATGTAAGATAATGCACCTTTGAGGGTATGTTGCTCAAACTCACGCAAGCGAGAAGAGTTATCTTGTTCGATGCTCTCTATTGAATTCCGTTATTAGTAGACGATTAATTCAACTTTTAAGATCCTCAAAATGAAGTTTTAACGTGACTTCATTAGACATTAACTAGTTCTAGTAAGAACAAGTTGAGTATGCAAGGAACAACTTAAAAGTGGGAGTTTAAGATGTTGGTGTGTGCAAGTTAGT